>JAVKPL010007768.1:0-242500 GCA_032173675.1 Gastrolobium villosum | reverse complement strand
TTTAATTAGAGATTTAACAATTTTAATAATTTTTTTTTCTCTTCCTCCCTTCGTTCTTAATAAAAATCTCTTGAATACCTGATTAATGGGTGAGTAAGTATTTTTCTACTGTTAATAGGATCTAGTTAGAAAATAAAAAAATTATTTTTTTCATTTTAAATTTTTTTAATTATAAATTATGTTTAATAAAAAAATTGTCAATACCAAATAGTTGAAAATGCATGGTGATTGACGTAACTCGGATTTGTTGTATTAAGAATAAATTACGTGACAATTATATAGATGGAAAGATCTATGAGTCCAATTTTTCAAAATTTTAGATTAAGATATAACATTAGCTTCATTTATTACAGTGAATTGACGCTTAAATTATCAATAATTATCTCTTCGTTATAAGTTATCACCGACTGATATAATGCCCCTCATTTTAAGTTATGTGATAATAATAGAGTATAAATACATAATAAAATGTCGAATCAGTTATAATTAATACAAAAATGTTAATATAAAATGATATATTTAAGTATATGAAAATAAATATATTCCACTCCTTGTGGATTTTTTTTTTTTTATAACATCCCTGTGGATTTTTTACATGTGATTTCACTTGACACCACCTGATTCGACACGAATTTAACATGAATATCAATACATTAAATACGAACATAACACAAATTTAAAAATGAGTCAAAATATTAGACATAAATATGGCACACTTATTTTACAAGTTGACACAATACAAAATGAATAACCCACCAAGTCGCTTAATACTGGTTGACCTAACACAATAAGACACAAATGACATGCATATTGAATTGTGCTTTAACTTCTGTATTGACACGACACGAAAACTCGTAAGAATATTAATAGTGGGTTAATTTCGTATTTGTATATTGATATAAAACGCGACATAATTTTTTCGTGTCAATTTTTATCAACAACACGAATTCAAAAACGGATAGTCTTGAATACGAATTTTTTGTGTTTTGTAAAAAGTTATCATCCTAATATTTCACATGATTAGTGTAGAATCAAGGTGATGATGTGATGATACACACTTAAAACTAATAAACTTGATGATGCCATGTCCACATGCATGGTTTTGATGATTACAAACAAATCTAAAGAAGGAACTCAAGAGCTTTAAAGAAGCAACATTAAAAAAGAATCCAAATCTATGTGAAAGGAATGCGAAGACAAGCGGTCAAGTGTCAAAATCAAGCATCAAGCCTCAAAGCATGAAGCTAAGTCCAAGATCTCACTAGAATACATATTTAAGACTTAGGACAGTTATGCAAAGGTGTATAGTTGATAGCATTGTATGAGCTCAAGTCATTCATATCATTGTATAATCATAAAATGCTTAAAAATTTGGTTTAATAAGTCAAAATTGCATCAAAAGGTCTTTAGCGTAATTTGATCACACAAGCAGCCTTGCACAACCTAAATATACTTGTTCACACTCTTGAAAATCTATTTGAACTAGAAAGAATGCATCTTGAACACTAAAGGTTGAAATAGGACAATTTGAATGGTTTAATATGTCAAAGTTGGTGTGAAATGATATTTTCATGCTTTAAATACTTAGAAACACTATCTATACCCAATTACATGTGTTCAATGCATTAGAAGTCATTTTGTGTGAGAAGAAATCAAGATTTCGTGCAAAAGAGTTGCTGCCATGAAATATCTGGATATGAGAAATTCAATATCCAAATATCAATATATAGATATCAATATCTGGATATGATATATTGATATCTATATATCAATATCCGGATATGGCCCCGACCAATATCCGGATATGTACAGTGTCCAACGGCTATAAACAACTGATTTTTTGTTGGAGATGTTTTTATATATACTTATAGCTACAATAATCAATGTTGGACGAAAATATATCAATTGTTGAACCATTATTACTCCTTTTAACTCATTATTGCTCATTGATTACATACTTTGATCATTACCATATACTTGAGCTCATCCTTGATTTAAAGTTATACACCTATTAGTTCTTCAACTTGTATAATCTATATTTTGAGAGTACTTAGCCATTGTTAAACACCTCCATTTGATTTCTTGAATTGAGAGGTAAGTGAACTCTTTGAACTTAAGACGTTACCAAATACTTTAGGAAATTTGAAGTGAAGTGTAAAGGCATCCAAGAGCCCGAAGTTTTGGAAGATTGTAGTGGTTTGTTAAGCACCCTCAAGCTTGATGGTTAGTGAAAGACTGGTTGAGCGACTTCAGTCTAGACGTAGGTCATGGTAGTGGTGACCGAATCAGGATACATCTTATTTGCAGTTTCTCTAACTTTTAACTCTTTACTTTTATCTTGAAATTGCTAGATTATGTTTAATTGTTCACTAGCTTATATTTATTAATCACATAATAATACCTACACTTAGAATTTTCTTTGTTAAATCATCTAATTGAAGAAATATTATTTAAAAATATTAACGGAGACATTTTGTTAAAAGATTTTATACAATTTAATTCATCTCTCTCTTTGAGTATTGAAAGTTTGAAACCACTTATTCAACAATTAGGTTATATGAAAAAAAAATTAACCATTAATAGACAAATCAATAATAAAAAGATGAAAGAAAAAAAATAAAATATAAGATGAAAAAAAAACCTTTAATTTATCTACCAATAATTTATAACTTTCCACGTAACCATATTATGTGAAATCACCCGAGAATGGATCCATTCGATTTCTCCATTGAATATTTGTGGGGAAGGGAAGGAAGATAGGTAGGAAAAAGAGAGGATGCTACACATTGGAATGTGATAAAAAAAAAAAGTGTGTGCGCGTGTGGAGCCTTAGATAAAGATACGGCCTACTGAAAAAACGATCTTGCTGTAGTGGTCCAACCGGCAAGAACAGAAAGAGTTGCAATCATCTAAAGAAAGAAAATAAAGATAATTTATTGTGTTTAATGTTTTTCATGTTATAACAGATAAATTTATAATTTATTTGTTATATATATACAAAAGTATATGAACTCATAAGTTCATAAAAAAAAAAAGAGAAAAGAAAATTCAACATACTTTAATACGTGTGTATAAAATAATTTATCTCTTACAAATAAGAAATATTAAACCCAACATTAACATAAGAAATAAATATGCTATTTACAGAAAAAAAATTCTGAAGTATTACAAACATGTTCAGTTTAAAAAAAAAATTATAGACATGATAATATTGGTTAGAAATTTGAACTTTGAAGTCATAATTCCGCCATTAGGCCAATATATGATCCCCTAGCTTTGCGACTCCCAATGCAAGGACAATGTGTTTCTGACACTCCGGATGATTTTAAGAAAGCGCAAGGCACCGAGTAGGGTGCTAAAAGGACCGGGATCTTTGACTCGGCTTGTGAAGGCTTGAGTTTATATGTCTAAAATTTATTTTTTGCACCAGACTTGAATTTGTGTAAAAGTTTGTTTAATAAAAAGGTCTCAGGTTCCAATTGAAAAGTTCGGCCGTAAAGCTTCTCAGGCTGGCCTAGTATATTATTTTATATTTTTTATATTACTTGTAATAGTCTTCTCTTTCTCCTCAATCCATTTCACCCCAAAAACTTATTCGTTCCACTGTGCATTGCTCGTTTGTGTCAATTTATTTTTGATTTTTTATTTTTGTTGGCACATTTTTTTATAATGGGCAAAGATAATATAACATATTATCTACCTTCTCTCACTTTAATTTTTATTTATTTATTGTAGATTTTTTAAATTACTACTGCAAATTGGAAGCTAAGGTTTCTATCTAGAAATTGCTTTTTTGTGGAATTCTGTTCTTTTATTTTTATTTTTTAACATGCTAACAGGCTAAGACAGACTTCACACAGGCTTTTAATTTTTGCAAATAAATCAGGCCAGAGGCCAATATTATATTAGTAACAGGCTAAGGCCAGTCTGACACGTTTAAATACAGGCTTGACACGTTAAGACCGAAGCTCGGCTCGACCCGTTAACACCCCTAGCACTGAGTTTCAATTGAACTAGTCATTTTTCTCCGTCTTCAACCTACACACACACACACACACACACACACACATATATATATATATATATTTTATATTATAAAATATTAATTTTATCTGTTATATATACATAGAAATATATGGAGCTTATTTTTGTTTCTTTTCTTCTCATATGTCTTCACATGAGCTTCTTATATTTTTATGTATGTGTAAGAGATAAAATTATATCTTACAATATGAGAAATATTCATTTCATAATTTTTTTGCCTTTTGTTATCGTCTAATTGTATGGTGAATCAACATCGTTTTCAAGTGTATTTGATCCATTTACCCTTTGATTAATTAAAAATTATCAACTCAGTCCCGTTTAAAAACATATCACCCATTTGTCATTACTTGATTGTTGACCCAATTATGTGCCAGAGCATATGGATGAATAACCGAGTATATTGCGCAAGAAAATAGGTACCCGAGTATGGACATGCCATACTTGAGTAGTGTTCATATTCTAGGAAATCTAATGAATTATGTACCCGAGTATTCCCATGGATACTCGAGCATCTATCGCTAGTGGTGTTAACTGACTGAGCCAAGCCGAGCTTTGGTCTTAAAAGGCTAAGCATGTGTTTAAATGTGTCAGTCTGATCAAGCCTGTTACCTGTTATGAATATAATTTTCGGGCTGTAGCCTGACTTATTTACAAAAAATAAAAGCCTGATTTAGTCTGTTTTAAAAAATAAGATAATTTTTTTTTATCCAAACAGAATGTACAATCAACAGCACTAGTAATTTCATGAATATTTATAAATTTAATGTATATCCAAACAACATAATATAGAACAAAATCATTCAAAAAATTGTTTAACTAATAAAATCGGGTGAAATAGATTGAGGAGAGAGAGAGCTATTACAAGTAGTATAAAAAATTAATATACTAGGTCAGCCAGAGAGGCTTTAAGGCCGAACTTTTGAATTGAAGCCTGAGACCTTTTTACTAAACGAGCTTTATACAAGTTCAATTCTGGTTCTAACAATCAAGTTTAGGCATGTAAGCTCAGGCCTTCATGAGTCGAGCCAAAGGCCCATGGTTCGTTTATCACCTCTATCTATCGCTAACTGGGTTTTTTAAAAACCTCTCTTCTCTTATTTCCCCCCTAACCAATACCGGGGTACACCCTCCTAAACCAGAATCCCTAGCCCTCCCAATTCAATCTCATCCCCTTTTTTCTTCAAATTGAACTATTTATTTAACCTATTCAAGTGTCACGAACAAAACCCTATTTTTTTGGGTCATTCCATCCACGTTTTTAGAGCACGATTTTGGACCTGCTATTTGACTCTGAATTTGGGTTTTTAGGCTCGAATTTTTGTTGCTTCTGTGGATTCTTCTCTTGGTTTGTTATTTCTATATCATTTAAAGTTTTTTCTTTGAGTTTTGCTTTTTCTTAAGTTGATTTTCGATTGTGTGGTTTCCTCTATTGTTATTTATTTATTTTTTGAGTTTCCAATTTACAAGACTTCAATTGGTTTTGTTTCACATGAGTATCTGAAACATATTCTTATCCTTTGTTATTTTTCATGTTGAAATTCTTCAAAAATGACTGACAGACGTGGTTCGAGAAAAAAGTTATCGACCGAGCGTAGGACAAAGCGTCGCCATGTCGGGTCCTCATCCTTTCAGCATGAGCCACATTTTGAGGAGGCTGTTGACATGCCTTTGGGGTATTTATTTGAGGATGATGTCGCAGCACACGAATGGTTCGTTAAGTCTTTCACGAACCACAACATATGTGAGCGAAAATGGCTTGATTCAGTGTTCTTCAAAATTGAGAGGTTCCAGATTGTGACACTGTTGGAACAAACACATCTCCATGTCCTTGCTCGGATGGAGTGACCCTATTAGGATGTTATGGTGAAGGCGTTCTACCATAATCTCTACTATTCACATGGTGAGTTGACTTCCTAAATCTTCTTCATCATTGATATCGTTACCAATGTACGTAATATATTGTATCCATATCAACTACAGTCTCTAACCTGGCTATCATGCGATGAATGGATTGGCTGCCTTATAGCCCTAATTTTTGATGAATTATGTCCTTCAGTTCATTATATGTAGTGTCCCGTTTGATTTTTATCGTTTTCATTTTTCCTTCAAATCGGACACCATTGGGACCTTCAATTTGCCTCCCATTGTGGTAGATAACTGCAGGATAAGTGTCTGAACTTGAGCTCATCTTTCAACACAAATTTGGTCTAGGGTTTGGCTTGGATTAATTTTTTTTTAAAAAAAAAAATTGAATTTGTAAGTGTATTGACAATGATTACACAAGATACAAGATTTGAAGACCATAGGATGGGATACAAACTTCATAGCTTGGAATAGAGATGAGAGACAAGGGAGATTTTGGGGTAGAAAATGTGTGAGTGACAAATGAGGCAGAAACCCACTCATTTAAGGGTTTCTGGCCGATGTACACTCAAGTATTCATCGTGATACTCGTGTAAGAGGGTTCATACTCGGGTAAATAATTCAAGAAATGATGAACATCTTCAAGAATGACAATAAACTCGAGTATATTGTCTTGTATGTTTGGTCGACGATCAAATAAGGACAAATTGATGTTACGTTTAAGGAAAAAGTCAAATATTTTAAATAGTTTGTAAATGGGGGCGAAGTGGTAATTTTTAATTATTTAAAGGGTAAATGGGTCATTGACCCATTTTCAAAGGGTGCACTAATAATAATTTAGTGAGATAAATGTATAGTCATAAGTTTAACATAAATGAGTTTTAAATAAAGGTAGAGAATTAAGGAAAGAGTGTACGGCACCATGACTCTAAGAATGAATTTTGGCATCACAACAATATGGACATTGAGTATGAAAAAAATTTCACTTAATAAAAATGAGGGGTATTTATAGGTGGATAAAATTCTCCAATGATAAGAGAAATCTATATTATTCCCTTTTTATATCATTGTTATATGGGAATAAAGTTTGTAAAGTTACTTTAAAAAAAATTTGTGTAATGTTCACTAAAACGACGTAGTTTTTGGGTTGAAAGATTAAAAAATTAGAATGATAAACATTATTATAACTCTTAAATAAATTAAAATTACAAACTCATCATGATTTTCGTCCTAAAATGACGTCATTTCGGTGAATATTAGACAAATTTTTCTAAAGTAACTTTAGAAAAAATAAACCATTGTCATATTGACTTACAACACTTCTTAAGAGATTTTTTGTTTGTTTGATAAACCACATTAGACAATTATATTTGAGTCGGGAATATCCACGTTATGGTGGGGCTAACTCTCTCAAAGGAAATTATTTGTATACACAAAGATTGGAACTCAAGAATCAAGATATTGTTTAATCGGAATCAAGCATGTACTACTTAAACCAACATCTTTGGTAGAGAAATAAACTTAAATCTATCACCCAGTAGTTGATTATAAAATTTGTGTGTGCAGAAAATTGTAGTTCATTATCCAGGAAGAGAACATAATATAGGCTTGCATTATCTTCGTTAGCCTCTAGCCTCGGCATTCTCCTAATGTCTTAACACCTAAAAATTAATGGTATTTAATCTGGTACTTCCCTTTCCTCCTCCCAATATGTTTTGGGTTTAATGGGGATGGTAGCTCTTTGGAGAGAAATGTTTCACCTACACATAAATTCTTATATACCCTACCTACATACATAATAATAATGAATTAATTATTGGTTAACAACATGTCCTGTTTGATTAATAAACTAATAACATGTATCTTTTTTTTTTTCTAGGCAAACAATAGAACTGATTTATACCATTACTAGGTGTAGGAATAATAAAACTACTCTCTAAAAGATCGTAAGAGTATAGGAACTGAAGTGCTTAGAAAATCTAGCGAAAATGGGTGACTTTTCTATGACTTTTCTATGATTATATCAACATTGACATGAGTTTAATTTGAGGAGTCCCACAAAAGGGTGAGACTAGTTTCTATGCGTTGCAAATATGAATCTGATGTAGCAATTCAAATTATGAAATTCATTGACATTCTTAGTTATTCAAACGAGTTATGAGTGAGTGCGAATAAAGAAGCGTTACATTAAAAAAGAGTGAATAAAGTAATAATAATATAAATAAAAATATTCATAAGTGTTATTGGAAATCCCTTTTTTTTGGGAGTGGAGGGGCCGGTTTTTCGCATCCGTTTAGCTTGTTAGTTGAAAATTTTACAAATTATACATGTAGACAACTTCCATAGGTTCTACCCTCATTTACGTGACTTAATTAATCTTTTCGTCTTTTTGCTAGTTAATATTAATAAGTTCCATTTGTCAACTAGTAATTAGATTCATGATTCCATATATATGCCATTCAGTGCATGAAACTAAGAACCACTAGTCAACAATTCATATATTAAGCACGTTTGATTATTTAATTTCTTTAATATTCGGAAATTCTTTTTTTATGTTGTTGAAAAAAAATTCTCATATAAAAAAATAATAATTATGTATTACGGGTAATATATAGTTATAATATTAAAATTATTTTATTTTTCTCTCTTCTCAAACATTATCGACTGACGTGACGGAAAAAAATAATTTTATCATTATAAATATATACTATCCATAATACATAAAAAAAAAAAATCAATAGACATGAAAATATAGAACCCTTCTTTAATATACACATATGTTGTTTCTACTGGTTGTGTTTCAAAAGAGATAGATGATGACGAAATCAAAGTTGAAAAGTTAAACATTAAAAACAATCAAATTGGACAAATGGGATCTTCTTTTACATTAACATAACTATTTCCTGCCCTTTTCTTAGGCAGAAAGCAATAAGCTTGGAACAAATTATGGAACTGATTTTATTTAACTTTATAGATATCCAAATTAATTATGTATTTTCGTTCTCTTTATTGTTTTGAAAACAATAAAGTAAAACACTAGTCAATTATGCAATAGTAATACCATTACGCCGTGAGAGCCCATATAGAGAAGAGATATATGGCACCGAAACAATCATGAACTATTAAAAGGATCATGGATATCAAAATATTAATAAATTTTCTCAATGATGGTCTTATCCTCTTAACTCTTAAGCTATTTTGAAGCACCTTTTATCTTATGGAATATATTTTATGTAAGTTATAATCTTCAAACTTTTCCCAAAGCAGATGCCATGCATGAGTTGCATTTACCAATAAATATTAATCATTCACACTACTGTTCATAAACAAAGTGAAGGTTAGAGAACATGTCAATGGATTGTAATTAACTTTTTTTAATCTTTCTTGATTTTAAACAAGGTATCAAATCTGCCGTACCTTCTTATAAAAGTGGAAGAATATTAAAAATATAAAAAAAATGAAAAACTTCTTTTTCAACCATTGGGTAATTCACATGGCGTATCAATTAATCCTATCTTATTTTAAACTTATTACTTAGATCCCTTCTGATCATATAGAACTGTATTACTTAGACTCCTTATAGTTATGGGAGAATATTACTTAACCTCTATGTTTTCTAAAACCCAATCATCAGCGGACCCACATTATTGCAAGTGTGAGCACTTGCAGACACAAATTTTATATGTAAATACTAATAGTACGTAATTCAACATATATGAAGCCTTAATAATGTCATGGAAAAGTAAGCATTTACTGTTAGCATTTAGCTTTTTTTTTTTTTTGCAAAGGATCAAGGGGTGATTTGAATAGCTCATAATATAAAATATGTCAAGGTTAAAATTAGTATTAAGGACAAATGGAAAACAGGAAAAGTAAGGACGCACACGTTTGGTTGTTGGCTAATGTGATGTACCTTTTAGGTATAAAGTTGATTTTATAACTAAAAATATTGAAATTTATTGGAGTTTCTATGAAATGTTGTATAACTGATAATGTAAAAAAAATTTCCCCTCACTTGTAATATATAATTATATTTAATAATAAAATAATAATAATAAATAGGACAAGATTATTTTGCATAGCTATACAAATAAAAATCTTAAGAACTAATTATTGCTTGAAATTATGATAGCTTAATTGACTTTTGATTATTATTTTTGGAGAGAGGTTATAGTTAGAACTTTTTTTTACACCCTCTTATAACCATATCTTATCACTGTTGATTTTCGCCAATCAACGGTTATATTTTTAGCAAATTAAACTCATGAATTAATTATTAATTCACAATAAATGATAACCGTTGATTGGCGGAAATCAACGGTAATAAGATATGGTTGTAAGCTGTGAAACACGGACACGTGAATTTTGAGAAAATATGTGTGTCCGACACGTGTCGGACACGGACACGTTCGGACACGTTCGGACACGCGTCCGACACGTGGTTAACTTTTTAGGACACGTTGACTATTGAGACACGCGAATTTGACCGAATCCGACACGCGGTCAACGTATATGGACACGTTTTGACATTTTTTTATTTGTAAAAAAGAAATAAAATTAAAATAAATAAATATTTAATAAAAACCAAAAAAACTGGAACGGTGGAAGTGGAACCTTTCCTCTCGCGCTGGAACAGTCTTCGTCTTCTTCCTTGTCGGTCGCCATTCGTTGTCGTTGAGAATCGGTCTTCCTTGTCGCGCTGGAAGGGAAACAACAGCAACCTTGATGGTACTTGATCTGGCTTCAACTCAAGTAAAGGCACATTTTGATGAAACTTGAGAACATCAACTTCCCCCAAGCTTTCACATGATTTTGTGTTGTGTGGTGGTGGAAATGTAACAAGAAAGACTCAAGGGAAATGAAAGATGATGAAGATTTTTAATCAATTAATTAATCCGATTGTTCTTTTAGGCCCATTTTATTATTTTTATAAATTATATAATGCATTTAAAAAATTATTTTTTATTTTTAAAATTAAATTTAAAAAATATGTTTGAGTTATTTTTATTTTGTTTTGGCTTTAACTTTAAAAAAAATCTTTATTTAATATTTATTATATGAAATTTAAATATTTGATTGATTATATGACTTATTATGAACTCTTATATATATTAAATATAAAATATATTATATATATTAAAATTTTATTTAATATCAAAACGTGTCCCAACGTGTCCAAATATGACATTTTTTAGAATTAACGTGTCGGCGTGTCGTGTCGTGTCGTGTCCGTGTCCGTGCATCATAGGTTGTAAGAGGTTATAAAAAAAAGATCGTAACTATAACCTTCCCC
This sequence comes from Gastrolobium villosum, assembly GCA_032173675.1. Classification (NCBI taxonomy): domain Eukaryota; kingdom Viridiplantae; phylum Streptophyta; class Magnoliopsida; order Fabales; family Fabaceae; genus Gastrolobium; species Gastrolobium villosum. Next base: position 231,300 of record JAVKPL010007768.1, on the reverse strand, counting down.
TTATTTTTGTATGTAGAGTTGAAGTTTTCTTTTATTTAATTGTTCATATTTTTTTTGTTTATTAATGCATTTAAAAAATTTAAAAAAAAAATCAGCACTACTAAATATGCAGATATAAATAAAATTTTCTGGATCCGCCACTGAATCCAATGTGGTTACAAAATTGCACCACTTAAACTCATTGTGATTATATATATATATAACTTGAGGGAAATTATACTTATAACTTATTTTTTCTTACAATATCTTACAATTACTTTTTTATGGTTATTGAATCAATATCTAATGTGGTTATATATATATATATATATAAATAAAATTACAACAGGTCTAAATGATACAATTTCGAAACCGCAATGGATTTAAATTACAAAATTAAACATATTAACCAATTAACTCTTAAGATTACCCCAATGATGTCAACTATTGTAAATATAACCAATCAACTATTATATATATATATATATAAAATTACAACAGGTCTAAATGATACAATTTCGAAACCGCAATGGATTTAAATTACAAAATTAAACATATTAACCAATTAACTCTTAAGATTACCCCAATGATGTCAACTATTGTAAATATAACCAATTAACCATTATCTTTCGGGGGTAAAAAAAAAACTCACTCTAAGTTCGTATATTTGGCTACAGTTATCTTATCTGCACGTAAAGACACAAATATAGAAACATGGCATGCATTATGCATATAAGATACATGATCAACTATTAACAAAAAATAGATTAGAGAATCAATGAGAAAATTCATATTCGACATTAGATTCATTATTATCTTTATAATGGTAAAATAATAAAAAAGACTGTTATTTTTTTTCCATTGTACTGAGGCGTAAATGCAACTGCCCGCGTGTGATTTGAGCCTTTGCATTTGATTATAGAGAGGAGAAGTCACCATCAAAGTTTGATACTTTTATTAGTTTTGGACCATTGAATGATATTCTTATAATCAAAATTTTTCACTACCAATTTTCTACCTATCTAATCACCATTAGATTCAGTGGCGTAGCCACGTTTCCCTTAGAGGGGGCCCGGCCCCTGCTTATTTTTTTTAATTATTATTATATATAATTTTATAATTAATTATTATTTGGTCTATTCTAAAATTAAAATTTGGTCTCATCTATGTTTTCCCTATCAGCTAATAGCCTAATACATTCTCAGTAGAGTTGGAAATTCCAACAGTTTCTTCCTATTTGCTTGCTATTATCTCAAAGTTAGAAATTTCAATGGTATTTGCTCTTAAATTGATGTTTTTTATTCTAATTTTTTTCTAATTTTCCGTGTGATTGTTTTATTTTGTGAAGATATGCTTGTTAGAGTGGAGTGTCTTTGAGTGTTTTGGTCTTTCATGTTTCTTTAAATATTTGAATCGACTTTATACACTCTCCCTTGATAAATTATGAAATTATGCAGCATCTGGATGACTTTTTAGAAAAGTATGCTAGAATTCATGATAAATTTTTTTCTAAATAGATTTATGTAGTTACGATAAATGTTTTGATAATTTGATATGTCAAAATTTTTGGCCCCGACTAAAATAAAATCTTGGCTCCGCCACTGATTAGATTAACATTTTCTCTCTCTTCAAAAACTTTTTAACATTCTCTTTCTTTGATCCACTGGTGATGTGATGGGTAGTAAGTTAGTAGTAAGAATTTTTGATAGTTAGAATATCCCCACTCTTGAATCAATGGAGAACAACATGATTGCACATTGAATTAATGGCCAACTTCTCTCAGAGTCTTTCCTCAGGGTTTCATGTTTTTACTTGCTAATGAGTAACTAAACTTTCGGGTACTTCAGATGGTGATTAAATTCATACTGGACTGTGAAATTGAAACTTAATTCTTAATCTAGTATTCTACTCTTAAAGATTTGAGCAATTCTCCTTTATTTTAAATAGTCTCAATTTGGTCAATATTAAATTGATTTATGATTTATGCATTGATTAGAAAATTTATACATGACCATCATGTACCTGGATAATGTGATATGAGATTGTTCTAGTTTAATCAGTAGTCTCGAGTTTAAGTTTTAGATATAGTTATGGAGGAGGGATATTCTTACTACCAAAATTTTCTACTACCAACTTACTATCCATCTAATTATCATTGGATCAACATTTTCTCTTTTTTCAAATTTTTTTTTAACATTCTCTCTCTTTGATTCAATGGTGATTAGATAGATAGTAAGTTAGTATTAAAAAATTTTGGTAGTAAGAATATCCTCCCTCATAGTTGTGTTACAAATTTGATAGATAAAAAAAATTATGCATGAACAGAATTTAATAATTGCTTCTGTTATTTTTGTTGCACCACGAATAGAGTACTTAAGTAATGTGGTTTGCTTATGAATCTTTTGTACGTGTAATACCATCTTATCTTTAGAAATTAACTAAGGAGCTGGTAATACGTAAAGATTAAAATGATTCAATTAGGTGAAGTTAGATTGTATGTGGAAGGTTGAATGAAATCAATGTCCTAACACATGCTTTTTCCTGCATCTTTAAAATCCAAACATTCTCATTGAGTATATTTTACTTCTTATCCATTAAATTGTTAATTTTAATTTTATATGTTATTTTTGTTGGGCCACGCAGGACCAATTCCATGGCAGAATGAGACCTACCATCATACAATAAATGGATTTAGATGTCAACTAAAAATTTTAAGACATTAAATTTATGTGTCATTCTATTTATATGGTCCTCCATCACTTAAAGCATTTCTAACTAATATGGAACTAATTCACTACTCATATTTGAATTCTTAATCCCAATAGTTCTGAGAATGGAAAAAAAGGATTTGGGAGAACCACTCCTGAAAGGATCTAACGATACTCGATGGAGATTAGTCTTCGGTTACGGCTGGAAGATACCTTAGAATTTATTCAAAAAAAATTCTCTTCAATCCACAATCCATCGACCAAATAGAATTGCTTTTTAGTGATTAGTATTTGGTAATTTTTAATCCGTGGGGAACAATACTATTTTTATTTTTTCTTACTTTTTTTAACTCGCACCACTTAGTACACTTGCCAAAAGTCTTATTAGTAGGCAACACAATAAATCAGCACGATGAGTTTTATGCTAGTTGTGAGGAATAATGCTAAATATACATATACACAAACATCACTTTATATATCTACCGTTTTTATCATATGGGAATGCCTGTGAGCATCTATAAATCATATAACTGTGCGATCGAATTTAACTTTTTTTTAGGGTATGATAATTACATGAAATTTGAAAAACTAGTTAAAAAATCTAACACAAAGTTAATTATTTATTTTCAATAAGTTGTTTCCTTATCATGTATTTAAAGACCAATATAAATCTATATGAATTTACAAGAATTAGTTTAATCTAGGCAGTTTTGAACATCTTTTAATTTAATTTGACGCACATCTCATAAGCTAAGGGATGGAAATGGCGTGTGCTTTTTTACACAGTTGACGCTCATAAATTAGTCCCATATTTGTTTAAGGGAAAAGTGTGTGTCATTTTAAAGGATGTAAAATTGTGTCATTTTATATTTGTTTAATTACTTGTAAGATGCTACTACACATACAATTAAATATTATTATACTTTGACTACGACCAAAAAAAAAAAAAAAACTGAAACAGCCTAGTATTTTTAAACAAAACTTCATGGGCAGGCTCAAAGAACAATCTTGAATGCATAGTGACCTCCTTTTGGGCAAAATGCATTTTGACTTTCATTAATGTGCACTCATGAAAATCCTTCTCTCCATGACCGTTGAAACTTGTAAATCATCAATAATTAAATTTCTGGTTCCACCACGTTTGATATAAGAGATCTATTTATCTCATGTTATATGAGATAATTATCTTACAAAACAGAGATAAGATAGTGGAATCCATTATTTTTATAAAAAAATAAATAATATATTCCATTATTTTATCTCTATTACATGATATAATCATCTCATCAAACATGAAATAATTATTTCTCTTCTTATAAATATCATAATGACATGGGACAAAAATTGGGCTAGAGGACATACCCAATAACATTGGAGTATACTTCTGTGGGCAAATTGTAGTGGCACAATTATCAAAGTAGAGTATAGTCGTGTAAAAAGCTTCCTATTAATTATTAGAATGCCAGCATTAGGTATTCTATAAATGCCAACAATTGCTGCAATTTTTATTTTTTAAGATATGAAATGACTTTTGCCCCCTCTCAAGGGCTATGTTCTTTCTTTTTATTTTTTAAATATATATGTATAAATAAGTTGCCAAAGCAATAAATAGAAAAAGCAGCATTAACCTTATCATATAATTCTATTATACTGATCTGTAGATTCCATTTAGATTAGGGATCAGATCCCTCCATTAATCAAACATTTAAGAAATTGTATCATTTGGTAACAATTGCTTTGAATATAGCTAATTTTGTCCTCCTGATCTGACTTGACCTAAATGATTCTATTCCTAGCTATAATTAATTTCTAATTTTCGCATAAAGTTAGTATCTTGGCAGAATCTTCTAAATGCTTATGACCATTACTTTTTTATTTTATTTTTTTTGGTAAACATTATGACCATTACTTTGGATTGGGTTGTGAAATAGACCCTTTTTCCTTCTCTCTCATCTCTATGGCGATGAGAGAGGGAGAGAAAGAAAGTTGACCTCTCTATGCTGTTTCCTTATTGGTTGCCTTTAGCCAGGGACACAATATTAGAAAACTACAATTTTGGTGGGGCAAGTGATTTGAATGCACACCCCATGTGAAGACCAATTCAGTTTGTGTTCCTTTGCTTCCCCAAACTGCACACATTACCCATCATGAACGGTACACCACATAGGCACATTTATTCTCTCAGGTTTGGTCACTTTTTTTGTTAACCACTTTCTTTTATATGTTGGTTTATTAATTAATATTTTTGTAGTAATTAAGGTTTGGTTCATCTGGCTTTTAGTGCATTTGATGTCGGAATTCATGTTAAAAACATGTGAAGACAATCATGGGCAATTGGGTTAAAATGAGCATAGGTGAGTGGTGTTGCACCACAGTTTATTAATTATGAGGCCTGTTTCTTCTTTACACTTCCTTTTCTTATAACTTTCTAAAGCACACATTATTATTATATTTTCAGAAAGACATGGACTTTTAAATATTATCGACTTTGGAGCAAGAATGTGGATTTTACATTGAATAAGACCTGAAAATTGACTTTTCCAAAGAATTAGATGCCTAATGTGGGTTTGCTTTTCAAATAGGTTTTTCTTTTTCATTTTTTTAAAATATGAAAGTTCTGGTATAGAGAGTGTAACATATTTTTAAAATTTAAATTCATATCATGCAACTGTCATAAAGAGAAATTAATAAGTTAATGAATTACAAAAAAAAAAATTTAAAACTTTATGGGATGGAGTAAGTAACTAAATTAAATTTTGTATGTAACAACATATCATTGATATTTAATGACTTTGAATCCTAGAAGCATGGACACTAACACAAACATAGATAGGATAATAATACAACAAAATTTGACTCGCTTACACATTGGTAATTGTTCCGCCGTGTTAGATACGACCCGTTCTTTGGAGTGTAAAAATCCTCCAAGGATAGGAAACTTCATTCATTCATGAAAAAGAGGTGTACATTCTTCATAGCCAGGGATATTTAAATTTGACATATTTCAAATAATTTGTATTTGAAGTTATCTTAACACTAAAATAAACCCTTTTAATTCTTTATAATTAAAAATAATGGAATTGCGACTAACTCATGTTACCTATATGTGTGCCAAAAAAATAATATAAAACATTTAAACTCGTAAGTTTTCCATGAACATGCAATAAATCTAATGTGTGGGTATTAAAAAAAAAAAAAAAAAGGAAGACAATGTCTATTTAAGTATACCATTTGTCTTTTAGTACTACAAGATGCGCTAGAGTTCAAATTAAAATGAATAAGCATATTAATTTCATAATTTGTTTCTACTAATGAAGATTTTAAATTACTATATTTTAATTTGAGTTTTCATTTAGGATTTGATACACCTTTTGGTGTTTATATTGATCTTTTGCAAATTACAGCTCATCCGCGAGATGGTTAGCTAGCTTCGTGCATAATATATGAGCAAATCGAACATTGTGATTAGGACTCTTCGTATGTATAAGCCCACCCACCCAATTTTAATCCATATTAGCCCAGGTCAAAAGGCCCACATCATATGTGGGCTGACTTTGCCTACCCACGTTAGTTAGGACTATACAGGTTGGCCCTACACGTCATGGGCCAGAAGTCCTCAATCCATAATTTTTCAACCATTAGGTTATGCTCGATATCATTTATATGAGGGAGTGAGTGTCTTATCACACGACAGGTCTTCAAGAGCCAGGTGTTTTCCCCATCCATTTGTATTTTCAATGTACCAAGTAGCAACATCAGATTCCTATGCTTCTTCAAGCAAACCTTTGACATCTTAAAAGATCACCATGCATCCATCATATTTAACATTTGGCAACAATATCTTGTGTTGAATTAAGGTAGTGGCGCCCTTCATCCATTAGTCCCATATCTCAAAATATATAAAAAAACACTTCTCATTAAAGGCTAACACTATCGGGGGGGTGGGGTGGGGGGTGAGGGCAATCCTATAAGAAAAGACAATGACAAAAACCCAATAAGCATAATAAGAAAAGGAGAAAGTAACTCAAGACCTTCTTACTCTCGCTCAAACTATTGAGAGATTATAAGTGTTGCAAAGCTGAAGCAATGCTGCTTGATTCGCAGGATCAACATTTTCACTGATGACCTTAGGATACCTACCAGGGGAAAGTGCAGAAAGTCGGCACAATGAAGCAACAAAAAATTCCTTGGGATCTCTTATATCTTTAAGTGGATCTTCTTCTTTCTTTCCAGCATTGTAAAGACGTACAAAGGTGGCAGTATAACCCACATTTTCTGTAATATCTGGCATGTCAGGTTCCTCCACAACCCTATCCTCTTCTGGCCGGGAAAGTAGTGTGACGATGCTGTCCACCATCTTACCCCAGGACACAGAAGCAGCCGGATCTAAAAGTACTGCAGACTCACAGATGAGTCTGGTTGAAGCAACTGCAGTCAACTTGAGCTCTATAGCTCCAGTGATTAGTTTAAGATTCGGAATCCAAAATTGATTCAGAATCACAACAAATATACCAGGCTGAACACTGTTCATAGTATCAACAACATTTGAAGAACCGTGTTTAATCAGAAAGAGTGACATAAATATCAAAAGAGACTTTATGAGCTTTACTGTCCGCCTTCTCTGTAGCTCTCTAAAAAGAGCAGCCCAAATGTGAGAAATATAAGGTTTGATAGCATCGTACTCAAGACTTTCAATGACAGTGTTAAGCACGTAAAATCCTTGTTCGGATGAGCTTGAAGATTGTATTAGAGAGTCAAATATGCCAAGCACTTTGGTCAGTCTATCCCCTTGGCAGATCTCATTCGATGCCTTTTGAAGGAAGGCCTGGAGTAGACGCACAAGGGCAGGAACATTTGGGGCTCTTTTCCACGAATCAGGCGACAAAAGAATCTCAAATATCTGCATGTAGATTGGTGGGATGGGTGGTCTGTTCAACTCAACAAGCTGAGCAAGCAACTGAAATGTGTATGGAAAAAACTCAGTTACATCATTGGTCAATATTATTTCAAGCCTAGGAAAAAGGCTTGCTTCAAAGACGGACACAAGAGATAAGTCCCTCTCACAAGCCCGCCTCACAAGAATGGCCACTGACTCAAAGAGATAGTGATTGAAGATGGGATTTTTTGGGTTTTTGCAAACTTCCGCAAGAAGGGAGCCCAACCCCTCAATGCCAACTCGCGCAATATCAACAGATATATCTGCAACCCCAAGAACCCTCATAATACATTTCATTACATATTGATTTTCTTCAGACTCTGGGAGCTTCAAGGCATTGAAAAGACAGTTCATCAGCACTGCAAAATATGGATTGATATCTGCCGAAGTATAACGAGCTCTACCCCCCTCATCCTTTACCAACAAGAGTTTTTCAATACAACTTGCAGCATAAGAATGAACAACATTTGATTCGGCAGCAAGGAAACGAACCAAATCTGGGAAAAACTTCAATACGACATGCTTCGATATTTGAGTCCGGAACATGGTAAAAAATTTGAGCACACCTGCCTTGAGCATAGGATTCCCATTAACATCTGAACTTTGCAGCTCAGGGACAATCACAGATTCAAAAAAGTTTTGAACATCAACAAGTTCCGTGGAGACATAACTGGCTCCAGCCTTCTTGGTTGCAAGAGAGACTACCAAGTATATAGCACAATCCTTGTCCTTCCAATTTGCCCCTGGATTTGCAGCAAACGAACTTAATAAACTTTGCACTTGCGCAGAAACAATGCTTCTGACAGCATCTCCGTAATGTGTTGCTATACCCTTAAGTAGCTCACAAGCAATCCTCCTCCTAGTATCAAGATCACTACCTTCCATATCCCTCCTAATAAACTCAATATAATTAATTTCAAACAGTTCCTCGTCTTCTTCCCTCAACCTAACATTCGGGATCACAATGCACTGACAAATTTGTGGTATAACCCCTTCACTAGCAAACAGAGTATGGTGAACACTGGTGCTAACCGTGGTCAGAAACTTAATCGCAGTGATAGCAAGCTGATCACGGCCAGATGACTGGGATACATTCCCCAGCAAAGTCCACACAGCAAGTGCAAAATCATTCAAATACCCCTGAAACTCCTCCTCATTCTTTTCAATGTAAAGATTAATATTCTCACAAACCGCAGCCTTAAGCTCATCGACAAGCGCAACACCATCAGGACCACTGCTCTCAAGAGCAGGATAACTAGTGGTAAGGTATTTCTTAAACTCTCCCATCCACTCTTTCATATGATCCTCGAAGAACTCAGGGAGCTCTTGGAAATTCAACGAGTAAAATACCCAACAGCAAAGCTTCTGCGACTCGAACAGGGGTCGCAGGTTCGCTGCCGACGCGGCTGATGCGTCGATCAACGACGCGGTTTTGAGGAAAATTTCGAGCAAAGGAGCAGCGAAATTGTCTAGACAGTACTTCAAATCAAGAAAGAGACTCTCGCTTTTGTATTGGAATCGAAATTTCTTGAAAATAGAGTCAGCAGTGCCGAGAATACCGTTAATGGAGGCGTAATCGGAGACCTGAGACGCTTTCTGAAGACTGGAGACGAGTTCGGGGAGCAAAGTGGGCCACGATTTGGGGAAATCGTGGTTTCCGATAACGGCTAGTGCTTCGCTGAGCTGCGATTGGATCTTGGGAGTGGCGGAGAGCATGAGTGGAACGATTAGGGATTTGATCTGCTCCTTCTCGGGTTCAATGATGGGGGATTTGATCTCCTCCTTCTCGGGTTCAAGGTTGCGGGATTTGATCTCCTCCTCCGCATTTGATCTCCTCCACCAGAGGCGGAGGTGGTTCTTGAAGTTGACGGAGGCGGCTAGGCGTATCTGCTCGTCGATGGATGGCTCGGCGACGAGGCGGAGAACAGTGAGGGCGAAGTATGGGCGGTCGGCAGCCTCGGCGAGGGAGGATTCGGCTCGGCGGCGAGGTTCCGGCGCCGGAGAGAGAGTGTGGAGGAAGCATTCGGAGAGAAATTGGAGAGTCTGAGCGTTCCACTCCATAGTGGCTAGGGTTTATGTTTTCGAAAATCCGCTTTTCAAATGAAATGAGATTTGGAGAATAGCAAAAAAAAACCAAAGGGTTTATAGGCTTACGAGCTAGACTTCACCTAAAAAATACTTTAGTTGTTATCAAAAAAAAAAAATAATACTTTAGTTCTAGTATGCTAACGGTAGTTTTATGTAAGTTTGAATTATAAATAAAGGTCTATTAACTTGTTTAAATTTATTACATATTTAATAATTAAAAAAGTTAATTAAAATAATGTTATTTTATTATTTAAAATTATTAAAATAATATAAGATGACCCGAAGACTTATAAGTTTAGTATGTAAAAAAAAAACAATTTATGACCTGTTTTTATATACGTTTTTTTTAGTCTAAGTCAATTCTATAGTAGGTTCAGCCTCACCTGATGTAGGTCTAGTTATAAATCCTTATTAGGTTCATTAACTCATTTACACTTCTATTTAAAGAGAATTATACTTTGACAAGGAAAGTGTTTTTTTGATATCTAAACTAAAGCTAAACATTGAATATTATAGGAAAAGTTATATTTATAGAATGATGATATTCTAACTACCAAAAATTCTTACTTCTAACTTACTACCCATCACATCACCATTGGATCAAAGAGAGAGAATGTTAAAAAGTTTTTGAAGAGAGAGAAAATGTTAATCTAATGGTGATTAGATAGGTAGTAAGTTGGTAGTGGAAAATTTTGGTAGTAAGAATATCCCTCCTCATATTTATAAACTTTTTATTTACAAATTGTTATAAATTACATGAGGAGGGATATTCTTACTACCAAAATTTTCTACTATCAACTCACTACCTATCTAATCACCATTTTCTCTTTTTGCAAAAACTTTTTAGCATTCTCTCTCTTTGATTCAATGTTGATTAGATAGATAGTGAGTTAGTAATAGAAAATTTTGGTAGTAAGAATATCCTCCCTCAAATTACATTATATACTATGAAAAGTACATTCAAATGCACAGTGTACTACTCATAGTACATAGTATTGTTTGTAACGGTGGTGGTGCTCGAGAGCTGTGGAGGTGTCTTGAGAGATGCTTCTGGCAACTAGATTAAGGGTTTTTCTAAAAACCTTCGTATTGGAACATCTACCATGGTTGAGCTTTGGGATATGCTGATTGGCTTGTAGTTGGCCTGGAGTCTTGGATACAAAAGGATTCACTTGGAAAGTGATTCAGAAGCTGCTCAGAAATTCATCAAGGATGTCCCCTCCCCCCATCCCTTCTCTAATTTGGTGCTACAAATTCATTTCCTCCTTCATAAGAATTGGGAAAGTCAAAATTTCTCAACTTATAGAGAAAAAAATAGTGTGGTTGATTGGTTTGCTATCCAAGCTCATCTCCATAGTTGAAATACTTTGATCTTCAGTAACCCTCCTCCTGATTGCTTGTAGAGGCTGAAGAATGATTTTCAGGTCATCTCTTGGCTTAGAAACATAGCTATTAGCTAGTTGTTTTTTGGTTTTCCCGTATCTAGAAAAAAAAATTAGTCTAGTGTACTATCCATTTAATACTCAAATATAGACTCTGATCATTTTATACTGTTTTACTAAGATTAGTTAGTTGTCAGACATATATAAAATCATTAAAGTAGCATCACCCAACAGAGTAGCATCACCTAACAGACTTAAATTTTTGGGTTGAGTTGATTTTTTATATGATATCAAAGTCTCAGTGTCATTAGTTCAAGTATCACCGCCTCATTTAGTTAATAATTCTCTAGTACCATTTTTGGGAGGAGTTTAAAGCCTTAATCCCAGGATTTGCTCCGAATCAGATTAATCGTGAAGCAATAAACCAATTGAAATATCTCCCAAATAAAATAAAAGTTCTTCATAAACAATTTTTTTTTTTAAAAAAGATTAAAAAAAATAGACGCGGTGGTTTATGATAGATTGGGTATAACAATTTCATTTTAGAGCCCATTATAATAACAGGCTTGGATTAGACAAACCCAAGAAAACATAACAAATAGAAACGGGTTGGGCTTTTTTTTTGCCAAGTGACTGAGAAAATTTATGGATTTGACGACACAATGATAATGGAATAATGGTACTATTTCTACGTTCTATAGCATGTCCACGTGAAAAATCTAATATTCTACGGAATAGATACATTCAGTGAATAAGAGTGTGCAATGTCAACTATAATTATACTAAAGAAAGAAGAGTTTTATAAGAGTTATGTCATAGGAAAAGTGATTGTGTTATGTTATAGAAATTCGTTTTGCGTGCTGGAGTTTTTTTTTTTTTTTGCTACGGGCCCCACAAAATGTTGTGTGTGTAGGGAAATTTTTGTTGTCATAATAAATGATAGATGATAAACCCAAAAAAAAAAATAACTTTTATATTTTATACTATGTAGTAAGGATAGTACATAATATAAAATCAATGTCGCACTCAATTTTCGATGCTACCGTAATACCCAATATGTGCTAGTGGTATCTTCCAATATGGCAATTAAGGGTAATGGTGATGTGAAGTGTTTTTTTTTTCCTCAGCCGAATTGAATGCGTTTAAATTAATTTGGTTCCTTGAACCAAATTGTTTCATATAATTTGAATTGATTTTATTTTTCCTGAACCAATTTGGAATCGGTTCATGATAAATTTATTTATAATCGGCTCCAAGCAGATTTAGAATCGTTCGGATATACAAATCGATTTAATTTTTTAAATTAATTTATAAAATTAATTCGATTCTTAAAATTGATTTTGAAATTTATAGTTCAGTTCCATTTGATTCAGTTCGCCTTGAAACTTTGGGAGCAATTGTAAAGTAAGAGCATGATTCTTTTGTTTCTCTCCATAAGCCTATAATGCATCTTGTACGGTACCAGAGGTATGAAACAGCACTTTAACAAAAAAAAATTTTTATACAAACAGCATTCCTGCACTTGAACTTTCAGATACATGAATATCAAGCATAGGAAAACAAAAAACATGTAAATCTACAAAAGTTAAAAAAAAAAAAAAAAAAAACGTGTATAAAATTCTGGCAATTTAGGGTTTATTTGATTGTGTTCTGGTTTTTTTATTTTTAAAACTGTTTTGTAAAATAGTTATGAAAATAGTTATTTTCTATATATTTTTTCCTTTTAAGAGTTAAAAATCAAAACAGAAAAAAAATAAATAACTCAGGCATATTCTCTAAATTTGATTCTAAAAACAGACAAAAAAACAGTTATAGTTTTCAAAACATTTTTTACAAAATAGATCTTACCAAACGAGTTTTTTAGTTTTTGGTTCTGAAAACTAAAAAACAGTTTTTAAAAATCACAATCAAACAGAACCTTAATGCCACTGATACTCTTATTCCAAGTTACACTATATGAGATTATATATGCATAATTCATGTAAAACTGATAAGAAGAAGAGAAGGGAACTATTAACATGAGCATTGTTATTGGAAAAATTAATAACAATAGATTTGAAAAAGATAAATTTCATTTCATGAGGTACAAAGCAAAGATAAATTAATAACATTAACCCAGAATCTTAAAATATTAAATTTATAGGTCTTCCTATTTATATGATCATTAGTGAATTCATTTCTGATAAATATGAATTCTTGTACTTTCAACATGAATTTCATATAATTTCATTATTTATTTTTACTTACACGTGATGCTCTCTATGGGAGAATAGGCTGGTCCCATTTTATGGTGACTAAGTGAGTATGCAATGTTGTTTGTACTTGAAACCAAACAAAACTGTGTTCTGTCTCATACGCCACCCACTTGCCGCTCTTCGTCCCCTTCGTTCGTTTCTAAAACTGTTCTTATAGACAAGTCACTGTTCTGACAATGAATTCTAGCACATTTCCCCGTACAAAATAAACGTGTTTTGAATTTTTCTCTTCGTTTGAAGTTGACACAATGTTATTAAGTTCCATAGCAGTTCAAAATGCTCAGTTTTCACCATTCTGCTCATTAGTATGTTTGTCTCAAACTATACAAAACCACTCTCCAATCACGTTTCCTGTTTCTTGCTTAAGCTTTTACCATAATGTTCATACTACGTTCCTGCCTTAATTCTTGAAGTGGAATTGTTGAAGGAGCATTCTTTCTCCACATTTCAACATTTGGATCAAGACTTTTAGCACCAAATGGCAAATATATACATGGGTTTATCATTTCTCAAGCTCCGGGAATAAATTTTCTCCAGTTACTAAATCATAATCGTACAAAGATGGATCAATGGAGATAAAGGAAGAGAGTGAAAAGTGAAATCATAATCATTCAAAGGTGAATGAATACATATAAGGAAATAAATAATTAAAACGACGTAGTTTTGAGGTGACCAGAGATAAACTTATCTCAAACAGCTTGAGAAATATTTTTCTATATATATATATATATATGGGTTTATCATCTATCATTTAACATGACAATAAAAAATTTCCTACACACAACATTTTGTGGGGCTCGCAGCAAAAAAAAATAAAATTTCGGCACGCAAAAAAAATGTCTATAACATAACACAATCACTTTTCCTACAACATAACTCTTATAAAACCTTATATATATATATATATATATATATATATATATATATATATATATATATATATATATATATATATAGGGTCAGGATCATTTTACACCAGTATAAGTTACACTCTCAATCTTATCCATTGATTCCATTTATATCTAACGGCTCAAATTTTTTAGTAATGTGAGCCACTGGATGGAAGTGGATCAATGCTCAAGATTGAGTGTAAAACTTCTAACTCTTACACTGGTGTAAGAATATCCTGCCTCATATATATATATATATATATATATATAGAGGAGGGTTCTTTTGACTCCAGAGTAAGATTTTTAAGTCTTACTCCCCATCTCAGCCGTTGATGGACGGAGATCAACGGTTGTCATTTGTAGTGTAATTAATAATTTATTAATTAATATAACTTCCTAAACTATAACCGTTGGATGGAGGGAAATCAACGGCTAGAATTACTCTGGAGTCAAATGATTTCTTCTCATATATATATATATATATATATAAACTTAGCTCTCCTGTCACTCTCCACACAAAAATTTCTACAGCAACACTATATAAAATCCTGGTTTTTTCCCCACTTTTATGTGTATACTACACCAAATAAAGGTGTGCACTGTGCAGTTACTGCAGAAAAAAGACACCATGTATATATATAAACATTTGCATAAAAGTGACAACTGAAGGCCAGAAGGTCACTGAAAAATATAAGGATAAGGTTTGTGCACCGGAATTTTCTTCTTCTTCAAGAATTGAAGACAACTACTGCAAAGTAATTTGTGTATGACAGTGTCCTATTATTCATTCATAAGAAGGAAGAAAACAAACGCCCCAAAATAACTGAGATAAGGGACAATATATCTATTTTGGACTTTGTGCTGAGATATTGGAGGTATCTATTTATCAATTTTGAATGGCCTGTCATAAAAATGAGGGGATAAAATGACTTTTTTTTAATAACATGGAGATATCCTCACACAATCTCCTCCAATCACCTTATTTTTGGAATACTGCTCTTGAAACTAGTTTCTCATCGAAACAAAAGGTGCATTGGACCAATATCAGTGTCACCGGATAAAAAGTAAGACTAATCCTCATTTGAGAAAGAGATAATTTTCCTCTAATCCTTAAAGAATTTCAAGAATTTGCTTTCACCAAGATTTAAACCCCTCACCAAAGCGCAAACACTTGGACACTCAGTTGCTAATTTAGGGGTTGGATCTTTATGATTCTTTTATGTTGTATATGAAAACTTGTTATAATAGTAATTTTCTTTAAAAAAAAATGCATATAGTCACCACAACACGTGCAATCTTTTTCCTGCAACCAGAGCAAATTGTGCTCTTACCATTTATATAAAGAATCAATCACCCACTGACAGTGAGGGGTCTCAATAGCTAACATCAAGCTTAATAGTGATGAAACTGTTATCTTATTGGCACTTGTGAAAAAAAAAAAACACTGGGAATGACTATTTGAAAGGATAATTAATTGGAAATTGAAATGGAATGGGGGTTTGTGGTGGATGAGTACTCTTTTTTTTTTCTCGTTATTTTAATGGAAAAATAAATAAGGGAAAGACTGCCTAAAGTATTTCTTTCATCAGACACTCACGAAGTGGGTATTTGAACTGGGTCGGTCCTAATGGATATGCAAGTCTTGTCACAGTTTTCCTTCTTTGGAAGTTGCGGTGTATTATTTATACCAGTACAAACACATTAGTGGCAGGTTTGACCTTGAAAGGTACGTAAGGAGGTTAAAATGCATTCACGGCGCATACAGATCCACAAGTGCATTTTAGAACCTTCACAATTATTATGACAATCTTGTGGTTGCAAGGTGAATCATGTCCTTTAAACTTGTAGGACTAGTTGCAATATTGTGGTCCTTCTGGTTGATAAGCATTTGTTTGCTTCTTATAATAGAAGTGGGTGGATTGAGTTCTTCCAACCTCTTCTTAATTATGTCTTGTCTATAAGTATATCTTCTCGCATGGGCTGCAAGGAATTCTTCAGAGAATCTTTGAAGGTCTGTGTCTTTTTACTAAGAAAACAACAATAATAATTCTAATGTGAGGCTAATGAACTTTTGTTATGGAATCAGCAATTAAAATTTTGGTTTTATGAGGATATATATATAATTTTTATTTCAAGGTGTCTACATCAATTTGGATGAGATTAATTCATTCGTAAAGATTTTGATTACTGGTTCCAAGTTGCTTTGCTTAGTAATCGAATATTACCAAGTGTGCCACTCTTGGGATGAAAATGTCATGCGAACCGTGTTATTTCTCAATATACCACGTGAGCAAATTTGTTGGGCACTGTAACGAACTTGGATTGCTGACGTGTCACGTTTCTAGTTGACACAAATAGCAAGTTCGCTATTGCAGGTAACAAACTTGGTTGGAATGTCACATTTCCCAATTAAAAGGTCCAACTAAGTTCGCTACTCCCCAATAGCGAATTTGGTACTGTGTCCACTAAAAATGTGACACGTCAGTCAATTGAGTTCCCTATAGTGTCTAACAAACTCACCCACGTGGCATATTTAGAAATAATAGTATTTACGTGACATTTAGGTAAAAAAGTTGATGAAGAATGACATTTTGATCGGTATTACGAATTACTACATTTCTGCTATGAATTATGCCTTTTTCTAATAATGACTTTAAACAGGTCTAAAAATGACATTCATTATTACACCTATATACCTATATTTTTCCTACTCTGAATTGGCTTTCAATTTCATTGCAATGTTTTAAATGCTTGCAGGCTCATTTCTGCCCTGGCAAACTGATTCTACAGCATATCATTGTGTTTGTATTTCCATTTTGGCCTTTTCCATATCTTTCAAGTTGAGATGCATCTTTATTAGATGGAGTGGCATTAAATCAATTTTCACCTAAACAATTTTAATTACTTGAAGGAGTTAAATGTCTCGATTGGAAAAATCTATAAATTAGTTTTATTTTCATCGAGAAGGGTTTTAAGAAAGTGAGATAACTCCCTCATTCATACATAATTCAAATAAAATTATCTATTTTCATGACTCCATCCCCACCTTATTTTTTTTGGTAAGCATTCCATCCTCACCTTATTATTATAATCTATCTAATCTATTTTTTTATTTTATACGTATTCTATAGAACATTGTTCTTTAATTAGCATTTTTCACTATAAAATATATTTTTATCAATTATAATACCCTACCTATCTCAATTGACACAAAAAATAAATAAAAATTAATTAATGCCAAGGACAGATAATAAGCAATCTTTAATGTCCAATGAAATAAAAGGTTTAAATTACTAATAAAGATCACATAAAATTTATTTAAAAAGAAGGATAATTATATTCCACATAATTGACAAAAACACTTTAAATTATCAAAGCAATAATCACTCGTTAACAATTAATAGTTCCTTATTTCATTCCCAATTTTATATATTTTTATTAAAAATAACTTTATTAGTTATTATTCATCACTTAGTAAAAACAAACAACTTCTCAATAATAAGCATTTTGTTATTTACAACTTTCGTTCTAACATAATATATATATATATATATATATATATATATATATATATGTTGTAGGAAAAGTGATTATGTTATAGAGATTCGTTTTGCGTGCCAGATTTTTTTTTTGTTGCGGACCCCAAAAAATATTTTGTGTGTAATAAATTTTTTGTGATCATGTTAAATGATAGATGATAAACCATTATATATATATATATATATATATATATATATATATATATATATGGTAAAAATATTTCTCAAGCTGCTTGAGATAAGTTTATCTCCGGCTACCCCAAAACTACGTCGTTTTGTTTATTTATTTCCTTATATTAATTGATTCACATTTGAATGATTATGATTCCCTTTTTCTCTCTCTTCCTTTATCACCGTTGATCCATCTTTGTACGGTTATGATTTAATAGCCGGAGATAACATTATCTCAAGCAGCTTGAGAAATGATAAGCCCTATATATATATATATATATATATATATATATATATATATATATATATATATATACCTTCATTTATAATTATTATTATATAGAACTATTGTTTTAACAATTCTTTTGTTTGTTGAGTGAAATTTAATGATCATTTTGTCTAAATAAATTTTATATTCTTAAGATTGAATTAATATTCCTCCAATCCTCCTTACCCTGAGGTTAATTTTCCCATAGGAAAGATCCTGTACAGTTAAATATTCTGAATGGGGATTGGCCAAAACAATCACCACGTTCACGACATTGTTCTAAAATTAGAAACATCATGATTGAGTGTTACATTGATACACTAACTTATATTGAATTAAAGACAAATTATGATACACAAACGGCGAGTAAAAGGTCAATTACCTGTCACTTTTTCCTGAAAAATACAAATAGTCGTTGATTCTTAGACAACGTTATGCCCCCAAAGTAGTACAATATCCTTCTTAATAAGTCAAAGTCAGATAATTAATTATTATTGTCCGTAATAATGTTATATATGTAAGATTCTTCAATAGTTCAAACGTAACATCAATGCATTGCTGTACGAAATCCCTATAACAAATTAGTTAATGACGTGTTAAATTTGACTTTAATTAGTGGAGGTCATCATTCGTGTTAAATTAGCCATTTCATGGAGAAATATATATACTTAGAATTCAATTTTTCTTAGGTTAATTGGGTTTTGACTAACAGTAAATTACCAACAGAGAAGAATAAGATCGAGTTAAGTTCTCATTTGAGGGGATCAGATTCAGAGAAGAAGTCATAAATTTTATTTTATTTTTGAAATATTCCGATCGATTCATTGTTTCGCAACTAATCCGATTCGGGGCGGGTTTGTAAAGAACCTTGGGATACACCACCCCAAAAGCTAGCTCAAAGGGTGGAAGTGTCCAAGATCTTATAAACTCCACATTAGTTGCACATACAACCAAACCAATGTGAGACTATATATCTCAACACGCCCCCTCACACGAGAGCCCATTGGGCTTGAAGAGAGGATGATGCAACAGGCGCAACCTACATGTGCTAAGAGAGTCCACAAGAGAAAGTGGGGGACGGCGAGGCTCTGATACCATGTAAAGAACATTGAGATACACTAACCCAAAAGCTAACTCAAATGGTGGGAGTGCCCAAGGCCTTATAAACTCCACATTAGTTACACATACAACCAATGTGAAACTATATATCTCAACAGGTCCAGGATAAAGTCATAAAGTTTTTATAAACCAAGAAATGACATTAATTAAGAAGATAATTAATATAGGTACTAACAAGAGTCAAAGTAGGTCCATGCAACTAGAGAGCACAACCCTCAAAAGTTTCCTTAAAAATTTGTGAACACCTTAAAATAATCTTTCACTTCTCAAAATGAAATTCCTAACCCTGGTTAATGGAAACAAATGTGTAAGTATCAATTTAATAAAATAGGTCCATAAAAAGAAACATGCAAGAGGTTGATTCAAATTTCAAACTATAAAACTCTTGCGGTGAATGGAAAAAGTATGTGTACTCCCCATTACTCAAAAAGAGATAGATTTAAACAATTTGCTCGGTTACATTGACTTGCACGCGAGAGCTAAGGAGAGACTTTCATTTAGATGATTAAGACAAAAATTAGATGGATAAACTCTCTATAATTTTCTACTCTTAAATACTCTTCGAGAAGTCTTGATCTGAATGAGACTACTCATCATACGTATAGTTACTTCAACAAATTAAACAAAAACATGCATCACTTCTTTCCAAGTCTGAACAAAGATAAATATATAAGAGATTAAATTCAAACTTGAAATTTAAAAGAACATTATATTTGGTTTAGCTTTCAGAAATCAAAAGCCAAAGCTTCAAGACTTTACTATATTGCTATATGATGCGGTTTATTAGGCTACATCTTATAATAAATCAACTTATCAACCACATGGAAGCTAAAAACTGGCATGGAATTAAAAATAAGAAACCATTATAAGTAATAATTATTAATAAAGTATATATTAAAACACATGTCTATGCATTCACGGGATTAATTTGTAGCAAAAAATAATTAGTGAAAATAATTACTAATTCTAATCATAAATATAATATTATTATTAGGACGAAAACACAAAACAGTTTTCCATAATAATAATACACACTATAGGCACGCCGTGAAAGGTTGTTGTGGCGGAAGCTCAGCCTCCGGAAACGCCGTGATCCCGCCGGAGGAAGTCCACAAGTTGCTGTTAATGAGCTCCGGCAGCTCTATCTCACCCCAAAAATCATCGCCGCCGCTGTCGCCATCGCCGTCGGAAGTAATGCTGCTCTTCTCAGGCGAAGCGGCCTTCATCATCATGTGAGCCGCCTTGGCAGCTGCCGCCTGAATGTCCCTGGCTGTACAGACTGACGGCGGAGGCAGCGGCGGAAGGTGGTGCACCTCGTCGGGGAAATTGAGCTGCGCCTTGCGTCCCTTCAGGCAGTAGGCGGCGACGTCGTAGGCCTTCGCCGCCATCTCCGGCGCCGGGAAGGAACCGAGCCATATGCGAGACTTCTTGCGTGGCTCCCGAATTTCAGACACCCATTTGCCCCACCGCCGCTTCCGGACGCCGCGGTAGACAGGGTGGCGCGTCCCCGCGCGCGGGTTATCGGATTTCGAAAGGGCGCTGGTGGCTGCGGCGGTTACGTCTTCTTCGGCGGCGCAGTGTGGCTGTTGCTCCATTCAGAAATTTTACATTAGCAACGGTTTTTTTTTTTTTTGTCTCTGCGATTATCTTCTGCATTTATAATAAGCTCTACAGTGACAAACGATGTGAAATTACGGATATATCCCTGGAGAGAGAGAGAGAGAGAGAGTGAGGAGATAGAGACTCATTCTTTTTTTCCACGTAAAGGACCAGCATGCATTTAAAGATGGCATTGGCATATTTTGGTCCTTCACCCCATCACAACGCGCAGCGCTAGCACAAGTAATGACATAATTTTTAGGACCAATTTCAACTATTTAAGAATAAAAAGTTTTATATCAAATTTTGACTATTAATTTACTCGAATCTAACCGGTGAAATATCTAATAAATTGAAGTCGTTAATTATATATAGATAAATAACTCAAATTAAGAAAGTAACTCATACCGTTATAAAATAATATTGAGATATGTATGTATATATAGGGTTTTATATTTCTCATATTGTAGGAGATAATTTTATCTCATATACATATAAAAGTGTGTGGGTCTACATGAGGTTATGTGAAGAGAAAAGAGAAAAAAAAAAAAAACTTCACACACTTTTATGTGTGTAGCCGATAAAATTATCTCCTAAAATATAAGAGACACTAAACACATACATATATATATGGGGATTAATTTTTTCATTTTACATGAGAAAATTTTTTCATGCTACACACTCAATACATAAATGGGATCCACAAAAAAGTGAAAAGACAAAAAAATAAAGATGGAACCCACATTTTAATTGTGTGTATAACATGAGAATCTTCTTTCATGTAAAATGAGAAAAGATTAACCCTATATATATATATATATATATATATATATATATATATATATATATGTATGTATATATGCGAAAAATATTTCTCCAATCACTGGAGATAAGCTTATATCAAACTATCCATTTTAACTATGTACTACAGATAATACATAGTTATAATGTTAAAATCCCTCTTTCGACATTAGCAGACAAGTTTTGAAAAGTGAATGAGGAGAAGAGAAAAAAGAGAGCAAATTTAACGTTATAATTATGTACTACCCGTAATACATAGTTAAAATGGATAGTTTGAGATAAGTTTATCTCAAGTGACTGGAGAAATATTAACTCACATGTAAATGATGAAACTTTAGATTGAACTAAAGTTATATTGAAATGATTAACTTGTCCAATGGTAATTTATTATATCCAATGATTTGTTAAAGGGATCGCGTAAAGTGTAATTGTAAGATTGCACAATTGGTTTTTATAGTGGGGAAATGTCGTCTCAAATTGAACTATCAGTTTTATCCATAATCGTGGCAAAGAAAAATATGCACTTTCGGTTGCTACTTTTCTTGTTCCTCCTTTTATGAGTGAACATAGACTTAACAAACTTGCCTTAAAAAAATACAACATCAAGCTCACGGGTGAGCAATTGTGTAGAAGACGCATGAAAGTTTGAAATTAATGCCCAATAACTCATTTAACTTGAATAAGATAATACTACACTTTCCAAAACAAAGTAAGGCCTGATTTTCTTAAACTTAAACCATGATACTCGACATGCAAATAAACTAGACTAAATTATCATGGGACAATCATGAAATGTAATGTGGAATTGTCACTTTTTTCAAGCCAAACGTTGAAATGAATACTAATTGAAGAATTCTAGATGAATGACCAAAAGAGAGAGAGGGGAAAAAATAAAAATAAAAATCTCCTAGAATGATTAGACATTTTAACAATCAGTTTGCAAGTTGGAAGAAGGACAAAGAAACGTGAAATTCAAAACGAGGGGGAAACAAAATTGGACCCATAATGATAACACACAGCAACAAGCCGCGCGTGGTGAACCCCACAAAATTCATCACCACCACAGCCTCCAATGGTCAAGGGAAGAGAGGTAGATACATGAAGGACAGTGGGACATGGTGAGCCCCACAAAATTTATCACCACACCAAAGGAGCCTTTTGAATGAAGCCACTTTTTCTTACTTGGTTGCACGGGATTAGGGTGAGTTGAGTTGTTCCCTTCTTATGCTTCAATTTTTTTATGGGCTTTTGGTGGGTGGGGTGAACTTTTTGATGGTGAGGGGTTGATGGGTTTGATGTGAACAAACAAAAAGCCCATGTGTCACTCTTTGTTGCCAATTGTGTTCTAGTTGGCCAATTAGCTTTTGAGCATGGATGGAGATAGAGAATTTGAAAACGATCGCTATTTTTTTGGATCCCATGAACCATCTTTCTCTTTATATTATTAATCAGTACAATATATGATTTTCAAACCCACATAATATGCTACCTACCAACAATTTTCCATTATGATTAAATTTAGTTATAGACACTAGACAGCAACAAATTATGCTTTTGGTGAAGAGAATTTAATGTTTAGCAATAGACTATAACACCCTTTTTATAGGTGCCAATAATTAATTAATTATATAAGTGAAAATTGTCAATACCCAAGAAAGTTCAGCTTGTCTCAATTTTTTATTTATTTTTTTGATAATCAGCTTGTCTTAAATTTAACTCACAATGAGTTTTAGACCAAATCTTGATCATTAATTTGCTTGTATCTAACGGCTCAAATATCAAATAAATTAGAACAATTAGATATAAATAAAATCAACGATCAAATTTGATAGTATAACTTATACCGGTATAAAAAATAAGAAGTCTTATACTAATCTTAACCAATTGATTTATGTACATCTAATCATTCTAATGTTTAAGATTTATTGGATCATTTTAATTAATTAATTATTAATTTTCAATAAATTATACACGTGTGATGGACAAAAATTAACGCTTAAAATTTGGTATTAAATTTATTATTCTTACACTGGGCTAAGAATAATAATATACCAAATATTAACTTTTGATTTTCCTCCATCATACGGGAATAAATTATTGAAAATTAATAACTAAATAAATAATTTAACCTAATAAATTATGATCGTCCGATGGATGAAAATTAACGGTTAATATTTAGTATAAGATTTATTTTTCTTACACTAGTGTAAGAAGATAATGCCTCTATATATATAAATATATATGAGAATTTTTTTAACTCCAGTATAAGATTAAAAAGTCTTAGTCCTTATCCCAGTCATTGATTTTTATTTATCTGATAATTATAATTTATTAAGTTAGGTTGAGATGAAGAATAAATTTGTTAATCTTATACTAGAGTCAAACGATTACGAATGATTTAAAATTTGACACCTCATCTGAGAGCCATTAGATCAAAAAAAATTAACGGCTATGATTTGTAAGCATATGTCAAACTTTAAATTTGACATATATATATATATATATATATATAGGGAAAGCATTTTCTCATGTTGCATGAGAATTGAATTCTCATGTTTGTGACCCTTCGATTTGCGAGCAAAACTTTTCTTTTCTTTTTCACTTTTTAATAAATGTGGGGCCCACCACTAAATGAGTCACAACATGAGAAAATCAAACCCCATATATATGGGTTTTATAAGAGTTATGTTGTAGGAAAAGTGATTGTGTTATGTTATAGAGATTCGTTTTGCGTGCCATAGTTTTTTTTCTTTAAAAATTGTAGGTCCCACAAAATATTGTGTGTGTAGGAAAATTGTTGTGGTCATGTTAAATAATAGATGTAAATCCCTATATATATATATACACATATATATATATATATATATAGGGTTTTATAAAAGTTATTTTGTATGAAAAGTTTTTGTGTTATGAACTTATGATATAGAGATTCATTTTGCGTGCCGGAATTTTTTTCTTTTTTTTTCCACGGGCCCCACAAAATGTTGTTAGTGTAGGAAATTTTTTCTGGTTATGTTAAATTATAGATGATAAACCCATATATATATATAGAGAGAAGAGAGTGACGAAGTGAATTACAGGATTTCAACTTGTACACTCCCGAAAAAAAAAATCACTGTTGGTTATTAACAAAGGAAAAAGAAATAGGAAATATTTTTCAAATGTAAAGAGATACTTATTTTGTTTATCAACAAAAAAAAGAGAGAGAGATACTTATTTTTGCTAATATATCTATTTTGCTACGATCATGCATGACATTGATTTTTATAATGTTAGGTCTGCCAATATATTGATGTGAAAGAACGAAAAAGTGTTTATCCTTTTAAATGACACAACTTATATCCTTTCACTCTAACAAAGAGGTGGGACCCACACTTTTACTTTTTTTGTCAACTCTCTCTTACTTTATCTATCTCTTTCTCTTAAAATGACACAACTTTACATCCTTTAAAATGACACACACTTTATCCGTGAAAGTAATATTAAACATGTTACGTATGAAAGCTGAGAAAAGAACCCTAAATTTGGGGATGTTGTATTACAAATTATATTGTGAGAATGATATGATGATAAAATGAGTGAGTATAGATTACATAGTTAGTTGAGGGTTTTTCAACACTAGGGCTTATTTTAGGGTTTTTCAATAACCTGTTCGCAGAAGAAAACTGTAATAGACCTTGGGCTGTCACTAGTGTTAACTGGCCTGGCCTTGTTGAATCTGATCTGAAGTTGATTAATGAGCCCATAACTGATCTTATGATTAAGGAGGCTTTTTTTTCCATGGGTGGTCTCAAAGCTCCTGGCCCTGATGGATTCCCATCTTTTCTTCCAAAAAAATTGGGATCTCCTGAAGAAGCAAGTGGTAGAGTGTGCCTCTCATATCTGGAAGAATCCAGGTGATGTTAGGGATCTCAATAAAACCTTACTTGTCTTAATTCCAAAACTTGCTAAACCTGAAAGAATTTCTCAATTTCGGCCTATAGCTCTTTGCTCAGTGTTATATAAAGGTATCAGTAAAATTATTGTTGGGAAGCTGAAACCCATTCTAAACAAGCTAATCTCCCCTCACCAAGTCAGCTTCGTTCCCAATAGGCAAATTCAAGACAATATTGTTATTGCTCAGGAGATGGTTCATTCTATGAATAGAATGAAAGGTAAGCGGGGCTTTTTTACTATAAAGATTGATCTCGAAAAAGCCTATGATCGCATGTCCTGGAGTTTCATCCATAAAGTGCTTAAGGAGATTAGTCTTCCTGATCAATTTGTGAATCTCATCATGCATTGCATCTCTACTTCTGAGCTGGAAATCCTTTGGAATGGTGCTAAGTCAGGCAGAATTTCTCCTAGCAGAGGCCTTAGACAAGGGGACCCCATATCTCCCTATATCTTTGTTTTGTGTATGGAGAAGCTGTCTCATTTAATTGCTGACTGCATTAATAGAGAGGAGTGGAAGCCCATGAAAGCTGGAAAAGGTGGTCCAATTATATCTCACCTGCTTTTTGCAGATGATTTGCTTCTTTTCGGTGAAGCTAGCATTAATCAGATCAAGACTATTCTGAACTGTCTTGCAATCTTCGGTGACATGTCGGGGCAAAAGGTTAGTTACCCCAAATCAAACATTTTCTTCTCTAAGAATGTTTCTTCTGAGCTGGCTAATTCTATTGTGGAGATAAGTGGCTTTGCTCATACTAGGAATATTGGTAGATACCTGGGCTATAGAATGAAGCATGGAAGAATAAATAAACTACATTATGGAGAGATCATAGACAGAGTAAATGGGAGACTCCAGGGCTGGAAAAAGAGCTGCTTGTCTATGGCAGGGAGAGTGACATTAGCTAAATCAGTCATTTCAGCTATTCCTATGTTTCATATGCAGAATAGCCTTCTCCCAAAGGGCATCTGTGATGAGATAGAAAGAATTCAAAGGAGTTTTATTTGGGGAGACACTGATAATCATAGGAATCACCATGCGGTAAGGTGGGAGCAGCTCCAGATGGACAAAAAGCAAGGTGGTTTGGGGATCATCAATCTTAGAAAGCAAAATGAAGCTTTCCTGCAAAAATGTGTCTGGAAGTTAATTCAATCCCCTGACCACCTGTGGGCTCAAGTGCTAGTGGCTAAATATGGCAGAAATAAAGAGTTGTTAAAGGAGGTATCTTCTAAACCGTATGATTCTCATTTATGGAAAAGTTTATGCAAAGTCTGGCCAGATATGTTAAGTAACATCTCTTGGCAGATTGGTAATGGGAAGAAGGTTGATTTCTGGAAGGATATTGGGCTATATATATAGCTTAATTTCGTTAGCAATTGTTTCTCTTTCAGCTGAGACTGTTGATCTCAAAATAAACCATAATTCTTTCTCTTCAGGAGAGGGATGAAATACGCACTTTCTCTTTAACCATTTTAATGAAAGTGTAGTAAACCAGATTATGGCTATTCCTCATCCTGATGGGGAAGCAGGAGAGGATTGTGTTAGCTGGAGAAATTTGCTTCCAGGTCAGTCTATAGTTAAATCGGCTTATAGAAATCTGACCTGTCCTAACTCCCTCTCTATTGATAGCTGCTGGGTCCGGATATGGAGTTGGAAAGGGAAAGAGAGAGTTAAGCTTCTTTTGTGGAAAATGCTCCATGGTAGGATGCTAACTAAAGACTATATCAGCAAATGGAGTGATTCCTCTAATAGCTGCCCCTCTTGTCCTGATCTAGCGGAGACCCTGCTCCATGCTTTTAGAGACTGTAATAAAGCTAAAAAGGTCTGGCTAATACACTTTGTTGCACACACACACACACACACACACAAGCTGTTATATATAGTATATTATCCTCAATTTGAATATAAAGAATACCCATGCCAAGGACTGGAGGGACTCTTTCTTTACCGTTTGTAATTTCTTATGGTATTGGAGAAATAAAGAGCTTCATGAAGGCTTTGTAAAGAGAACTGAAGACCCTTCTCCTTGTATTGCTGAATCAATTAGAGAGTTAAGGTGCTGTAACAGAAAATGGTATATATAAAATATATATATATATATATATATATATATCCCCTGCCTGGATTGCTCCAACTCAAGGTTATTTAAAATTAAATGTTGATGGTGCAGTTTCTAATGAGAGAGCTGCATGTGGGGGATTATTGAGAGACTGGGAGGGGAATTGGGTTTCTGGTTTCTCTGTCTTTATTGGTTCCTGCTCCCCTTTGCAAGCTGAACTCTGGGCTATTTTACATGGGTTGGAGTTTGCTTGGAAATCTGGTTGGAAGAAAATTATTCTTGAATCAGATTCTGCTCAAGCCATTGGCCTTCTTACCATGACTATAATGACACTCGAAAGCTACCTCTATATATATATATATATATATATATATATATCTGTCTATATATATATATATAGGACCTGAATCATTGTGCGAGACTGGCTAGAGAAGAAAGCAATGGATGATCCTTTTGGTTTATCCACTATTACATCCCCTCACAGTGAGCTACTTAATCTTCTTACCGCTGATATGCTGGATCCGGGAGTCATCACTCCAGCTGCAAGATGCTGAGTTTGTTTCTTCTGAGTCGATGGTTTTTAGTTTTCTTTTTGTCTTGCTTTTTCCTGTTATTGTTTGTTTCGTTTTGTCTGTTTCGTGGGGCAATGCCCCATGTATTTACCAAAAAAAAATAAAAAAAATAGATTACCTAGTTAGTTTATTATTATTATTATCATTGATATGTATATGTAAGTTTCATTGTAATCATTATTCTCATTTTTGCTTGATTGCTATATTATTATTATTATTGATATGTGTTGGAAATTTAATTACGAGTAATAAAAAGTCCTACATCGGGAATTCATTCATTGTGGATTTGTCGATTAGGCCCATTGATGCGTGGATAAAGATCTACCTTACATTGAGCTTCCCCTAGCTACCATATGGTATTAGAGCCAAAGATTGATTGGCTTGTGTGTAACGAGTATTAAAGATGATAATTTGTATTTAGGTTTGTAAGGCTTCCAAACCTATGTTATCCCATCAATACTTGAAGAACTTCCGCTTAAGGGGGAGTTGATAGTCCAATACTTTAAAATTTTTGGTTGAGATGTAATGTCTAATTTATTTATTATTGGCTTGTTGTTTAGGCCCATCGATGTTTTGATAGAGATCTCTCATATATTGGGTTGTTTCCCCTTGCCACCATGCTACACCTTATAGCTAAAATGGGCACCTTATAGCTATTTTTTTTTCTTTTTTTATTACTTATTATGTAGCTCTGTGCCTTAATTTCTCTGCAATGGCTTTTTCGAATTGTTGTGGACTGCTCATATAACACTTTGTTACTCTGTTTTACCTTGATATGATTTTATTTTTTATTATTATTTTTGGATTGAAAGTTGCATATTTATATGTAGATTATTAAACACTGATTTTCTTGGTTTCATAAGCACATTAAAATTTTATGCAGATTTTTGTATGCTTTTATGCAGATTTTTTTTATGTGTTTTATGCAGAATTTAATTTTTTGTATTTTATTTTTATATATTTATTTATATATATATATTTTTATATATATTTTTTTTTATTTTAGGCGGGCTGGCCCGTAGCCCGCCAACCCACCCATAAAACGGGCCGGGTTGCTCAATTTAACCTATTTTGTTTTTAGTGGCGGGGCGGGGCGGGAAGCCCTACTTATAGCTATTATTGATTCAATGCAATGAAAATTAATCATATTGAACAACCCCTCTAGTGGTGTGGAAAATAACCAAAAAATTGGATCGAACCATGAACCGAACCAAATCGCCCTTAAAATAATCGATTTTTAAAAGCTAGTTATGAACCGAACCGATTTTTAAATAACCAGTTCATGAACCGATTTTTAAATAACCAGTTCATGAACCGAATTAGTTTAAGAACCGAACCATTTTGAATCGAACCGAACAGTTTCTGAACCGAACCGAACCGTTTTCAAACCGAACCAAATTGATTTTTATAACTTTATTTTTTAATTTTTAATTTTTTCTTTTCAAAATAGGGTTGACCCGAACCGGTTCCGAACCGAACTGTTTCCAACCGAATCGAACTACTTCCGAACCGAATCAGTTTTGAACCGAACCACTTCCGAACCGAATCAGTTTTGAACCGAACAAGTTTTGAACCGAACCAAACCACTTTCGAAGCGAACCATTTAAACCAATTCGGTTCGACCCATGCACATCCCTATCCCCTCTCTCTCCCTTAACATGGCTGAATTATTTTTATCAATTATTCTATCTCTTTTATAAGACTTTTTGTGTTAGCTTTTGCTGCATCTCACTTTGCCTATTTGTGGATAATTACCCAAGAGCAACGGGGAAATGTATCAAAGTTATGAAATTCACCAAATTTAGTTAGGGATTTGGTGGAGGAGAAATGTAATTAGTAGGGAAATGGTTGGAAAGTGAGTTTGGTAGAAAAATGTTAAAAAAGTTGTTTGGTTGGAAAAAAAAATTACCGTGGAGATTAGATGAATTTTATAAAATCTATATTTGGCTTGAGGTAAAATATAGATGGAAAAATAAGTAGCAATTGGGAAAATAAGTAGCAATTACGAAAATATGGTTGTTTTTAAATTTTTTTGAATCACCTACCCTCACCTTTACGAAAATAAGTAGCAATTAGCAAAAATTGAGGGTATGTTCGTCATCTAATTTTTCACCTATTTCTCCATTTAGGTAGACAACGTCCAATACCACTTATGAATTGGGAATCCGTTGCCTTGCATTTGGGTCCAATAGACATGCAAAGTGGATGGGTGAAGGAGTGATTTCGCTAGCTAAATATTCTAAACTCTTCAACCAAACACAGTCAATAAAGAATCCCACTTCTTCAATGTCTATCTATCTCATCAGATAGCTCCAATCAAACGTCCCCTTAAGGTAGAGTAGTGTCTAGCAAGTGAAAGAGAAAGATAAATAACCCATTTATATGATGAATTATGAATACGAAGCAGATATGGAAGAATAATAATGCGATCTCAATTTTTTTTTGTTTTTTTGAAACTGCAATCCTTTTGATTGTCGTATGAAGATTGTCTACCAGTATATACAATGACTAAGGCACAACAAATTTAGAACCTAATGCTGCACTGTTTGTTAATTTCTATCACATGAACATTACTCATTAAAGAAAATTTATAAATATTTTTTATTTTAAAGCAGACCTTACAGATATATATTACTAAAAATTTCCCAATTTATGGTTATATAATACTTTTACGTTTTACAATTGTTTATAATAAATTAATTTTTTCATTTTCAAATATTACAGACTAATTTTAGCGAAAATCTTAAGATTGTATGGTTATATACTATTCCAATAATATTAATGTTAACATTAACATTATGGAAAAAGTATTTATCATTTTAAATGACACAACTTATATTATTTCACTCTCACAAAGAGGTGGGACCCACACCTTTATTTTTTTTGTCAACTCTCTTTCCTTATCTATCTCTTTCTCTCTTTAAAATGACAAAACTTTACATTCTTTAAAATAACACACACCTTATATTACTTTTATTCTATGTTTATATTACTTTTATTCTATGTTTATATTAATATAAACATGGGGAAAAAATGGAAACATGATGAAGACAAGAAGCAAGCTTTGCGGTAGTTGCCTTGCCTGCATTCAAATGATTAACAAAAGAGAGCGGCGGAGACAAAGTTAGAGGAATGAGCAACATTACTTTGTGCTTTGCGACATCGATTCTCCATAGTACTTGTTTGCTTCATTAAAAAGGAAAAAAATTAAAGGACAGAAAGGTTGATTTTATCCTCTGTCTTTTACTTTCTACATGTGAAGAAACAATATGCTGGAAAATAAAACTTGGTTAGTTTCACATATTTTTGGTTTAAATTCTCTCACATGAGAAATCGTAAATAATTCAAATTTTTTTTTTGTAAGCCGTAAATAATTCATTTTAACTAAAAGCTTGATATATATATATATATATATATATATATATATATATATATATATTTTGTAGGGAAAACTTCATTTTCACCTTGTGATTTATCATTTGACCCCCTTTGATTTTAAACTTATCATCTAGACTCATTGTGCTCAAATAATTTATCATTTAACCCTTTGTGGTTTCAAACTTTTACTTAGACAGAAAAGTTTTTACTTAAACTCCTTATGGTTACAAAAATAAAAATTTAAAAAAATAAACATTTAAAATAAATGTTCTCTTATTTTATTTTATATCCTCACCGCATTTAAGGTTTAATTTTTTTTAAATTCACTTATTTTTATCAAGAAAATAAATTCATCAAAATATAAAGTTATATAGGCTGATTCTAGAAATATTACTTCTTCCTTACTAGAGTTAATAATAGTTCTTTGTGTAAATAACTTTGAACTTGTCGAAATATATTTTCGAGAAATATGAGACCATGATGCTCTGGTATCTATTAATGCAGGAATTATATGCATATTATCTAAAATAACCATAACATGATATTGCAAATAACGTTGTTCATATAAAGATACTAAATTAAAGCTTTTCATAAATAATTCTAACCTGATCTTTTGGTGATTTCTGAATAACTTCTTTCTTATTTCATAAGATGATAGGTACAAAGTAACTACATTGCATAAACATAGACTTTGCTCCAGAAATCTGGCTTTCACTCATATCTCAACAGATTTTTCACTCAATATTTTTGAGTAAAGAGAGAGTTTCTCACTCGATCTATATTTCAATTTAGCTTACTTCCTCTCGTTATTGGAGCTCTTATTTATACTATTACATTACCGACACTTAGGCTCAGGCAAAATGCCATCCTTGCCCTTACATCGGTTAAAGTTACATTATTGGAATAGACATCAGATCTACAGACAGAACTTTAATAAATGTCTTCTTTTTGCTGTTCATTCACGCGTGTTGATATGTCAATTATTGCTTCCTCATTGTCTTCATTTCTGATGCAACGTGGACACTTTTTCAAATGACTTTCATAGATACCAAGACTGGTACAGATGACTGACATAATTTCGTCAGATAATGTGTCTAATGGGTCACTTATTGTTTCAAATTTGTCTTCAAACTTTAATAACAGTTTCTTGGCTTCTTCTTTTAGTGGTTGGGAATCCTTGCTGTAGATGATAGTTGTATCAATTCGTCTGGATGCCATATATACTTTTGCTATCTCCCTTCCATATATTTCGAAAGTTGGAGATATATTCGTCGATATTTCTTCCTTATCATTGGTGGGATATGATTCATTTGAAATTCCAATCATGGATACGGAAAAACTTGGTACTAACATCTCTCCCTCCTCTGCAAATAGTGGAAAAGAACAATGAGTTCTTAAAAATAAGGATCTCTCCTTAGCAAACCTTTCCTTATATTCTTTAATGGCTCCGCCACTGGACTGAACTCTTTAATTCGCAAACTCAATGAGAATTTAAGTTCTCTAAGTTTTATGGCCTATATAAAGTTGTGACCAAGGTTGGAAGAGCTGCTTATAAATTGGATCTACTGAAAGAGTGTAAAGTTCATGGAGGATTTCATGCCTCTTTGCTCAAGAAGGCAGTTTCATATATTCCTCAATCACAGCCAAATTTGTGTTAACAGATTAATACAAATTTCCTTTTACCAGTTTATATGTTTTGTGTTACTGTTGGTTAGATGTATGAGACTGGTTGCACTTATTATAGAATGAGTAAATACCTTTGTGAAGAAATAAAAAGGTGTGATTCGTAAAAAATTTCCCTTTTCCCTCATAAATTCAAAAAAGATGGACTAAAAAGGAATTTCTATAGTAACTAAAGCGGTCATCATAAAATTTGTTGAGGACCAAAAAGATATTTACTCTTATAGAATTGTGAAGAATATGTCATTTCCCTTTTTAAGATATGTAAAAAGGTTCTATAAGAGTTATGTCGTAGGAAGAGTCTAAAGAAGGTCAACTTGGGTGTTGCTTTGGTTCGTGGTATGCTTGTTAAAACATGTAACCCCTCTCACTTCTACTTCCATTCACTTGTTTCCGACTCTCCAATCTTTATGTACACATTCTGCAATTTGTAAATCATTTCAAGAGGAAATGAAAGCAACAGAAAATAGCCGAAAACTCATACAGTTCTTTAATGGCTAATGATTCTACTGACTAACAAAATTCAATAAGCTGTGATTAGCATGGGACAGAATGTGGAGTGAAGAAAAAATGAGCACCAAAATGGCATCTACAGCCTTGTGAGCTCTGTCTTGTGTGTAAGGAAGAGCAAGAGGAACATATTGCAATCAACTAAATTGAGTTAACAAAACTTGGTTCGATTCTCACCATAGGCATCTTTAAGGAGGGGCAAAAAGACTTAATTATGAGTAAATCCCCGCTTGGGATTAGTTCTATAGTTGACTTAAAAAATTAAAGAAGTAAATATCATTTTCGATCCTCAGCAAATCTCACGATACCCGCTTTAGTCCCTAGCAAATAAAAAGGCTATTCGTGGTCCCTAAACAATTAAAAATCGACCTTTTTTAGTCCTCCTGAGGGACTAATGTGGGATTTTTTTGAATTTCTTAGGGGACCACGAATAGCCTTTTTATTTGATAGGGACTAAAGCGGGTATAATAAAATTTGCTCAGGAACAAAAAATATATTTACTCAAATTAAAGCTTGTGGAAATAACGGTCTGACTCGTCTTTCAAAGAGATAATTAGGGTCTGGATACAAAATAAAATAAAATAAAATGAAAAAGAAAAAGAAAATTGAGTTAGCAATGTAAAATAAAAATGAAAGGGGAAATGTGATTCAACATCACCTAACATTAATATTTTGGGTGTATAAATCAGGAAGGGGAATCTGAAAAGCCACCTTTGAGCCCATTTGATTTTTTGTGCAAGTTCTTATGCTACATGGGTTTGCTTATGGGCTCATTCAGTGGTGACCCAGATTTTTGTTTTGGGCTTTTCACATGGGGAGTAATACTGCCAATTGTTCTTCTGGGTTGATATTGGGCTCAAATTTGGGAAATATGAATTGTATGGCCTGATTAAATATTGAGACAATGAGATATTCTGAAATAAAATACCCTAAGGCTCTTCATGGTAATTTTTGGGAAATAAAACTAAAATTTAAGATAAATAAAATACAAAAAGGAAATGATTTAAATCGAGTTTTAAAATTATGAAATAATTAATTTGGTAAGATTAAATAAATAATACATAAATTCTGATAAAAATAAATTAGAAAATAGGATATGCTCGAAATTGTTATATAATGTGAAAAAATCAAGAAAAAATAAAAAAATAAAAAATAAAAATTTAACTGAATATATAAATATAAAACAATTTAAATTTAAAAATATTCGAATTGGTTTAATTTAGTAATTTTTTTAGAGGAAGGTTATACTTACAACATTCTTTTATAACATCTTACAACCATATCTTAACACCGTTGATTTCCGTCAAACAACGGTTATCATTTATAGTGAGTTAATAATTAATTAATGAGTTTAAATTGCAAAAATCATAACCGTTGATTGGTTGCAAAAATCATAACGGTGTTAAGATATGGTTGCAAGAGGTTGTAAAAAAAATGGTTGTTAATATAACCTTCTTCGTTTTTTATTTATTTAGTTTAGTCATTTTTGTTCATATTCGCTTATTTTTATTGGCATTTTTACCTAATCAAATTATTATTTATTTCTTCCTACCTATAATATGAGCCGAGTGAATAGGTGCAACCCAAATAAAATATAGAGATTTTCATACTTATTCAGAGCGAATGCAACATCTTTTCATTAATCAGTTTTATTAATTAAATTGGTTTGATAGTTGATTCATAAAATTTTCAACCTCATTTTTTCCCAATACCAAAGTGACCCTAGAAATAAATAAAAAAGTATTGTCTCCTAAAAAGGATTTGTTGCTGCATAAATAAACGTGCACTATAATATAAGCTTTCAATTTTCAAATGAAAAGGGAGATTAATGGAGAAGGGTAAATTTAAACAAGGGCTCGTCTCTTATGTGCTATTTTGTCGCTGGCTATGGTTTTACATTTAATTAGGGGGTGAAATGGGGTGGTCGAGTTAACCTTGGTCTAAATAAATCAGGCTTGGTGTAGGTTGAATTATTGGTTTTTGGCCTTATCTATATTAAAAAAATAAGGAGACTTGGTGAATGTCTCTTAATTTATTTAAACCTATCAAACTTTCAATATCTATCAAGAATTAGAAAAAATAAATGAAATAATATTATTTTATTAATTATAATTATTTAAATATTTATTTTATTTTAATTACAACAAATAATACAAGGGTTTTATAAGAGTTATGTTGTAGGAAAAGTGATTGTGTAATGTTATAGAGATTCATTTTGTGAGCCAGAGTTTTTTTTTGGTGCGGGTCCCACAAAATGTTGTGAGTGTAGGAAAATTTTTCTAATCATGTTAAATGATAGATGATAAACCCATAATACAATATAAGTCGACATGTAAACTTGTACCCTAGCGTTGTAGAAGTTGGCCTATAGCCTATTTTTTAAATGGTTTTTTTTAAAGGCTTAAATTTATTTTATTTCACAAAATATATTAGCTCAAGATTATGGTAGTTAAAATTCTGATTTAAATCTAGCTTTTACGATTTTATGATTTGTTTTTAATCAAAATGATTTTACAATTGTTTGTACGTTTTATGATTTTTTTTCGTCCAATTTTAAGTAAAATTCTGATTTTAACTATCGTGAAGACTAATTTAACAAAGGATAAGATGTGAGTGTTTAATAAGCTGTTTGACTCATTTATTCCCCTAATTTAATGGTTGAACTTATGTGGAAAGTGCTCACTACTCCTCTCTATATGCATTCATCTATTTCACGGACTGTTAAGGAAGTAGAAGGATTCGATGATTCTTTTGCAGTCATTAATGTGGCTACACCCTTATCTAAAAGTTAGAAGGAAGAAATATGAAATTTTGCTCGAAATAATTAATGCATAGGTGATGTATTATTGGTGAAGAGTCTCTTTTCGCCATTGGTTACAGCCAGCGGTACCACTCTCCGTTCTTGCTCATGCATTAACTCTTTTCATCAATCTTCACACGAAATAATAACTTCATTCACAGCTTCACACTTGCCAATATATATTTTTAGATTATCTTCTTACCTGCCTTTTTGTTTTGTTTTGAAGCCATATATATTGCCATTATATATGCAGCCTTTTTTAATTTATTTTTACTATATACAATGAAATAGATTACTCTACATACGTTGAATAAAAAATAAACCTTGTAAGTGGCAATTTCAGTCTTGTATATGCAAAATGGTTAAATTGTGTAAATACAAATTCTATAAATATTCATAACCATGATCTAATTTGGAGCAGAAATTGGTTAAGAACCTTAACCTCTTTTCATGGATAATAAATTAATTAATCTTTAGTGAATAATAAAATCAACATTTATCCAATCTGACTAGATTATTTATATAAAATATTTTAAGCAATATTATTAAACTCGGCCCGGTTATTGACTCGGTCAAGGTACTGGGTCACCGGTTCAACCAGTGGGTCACTGGTTCAACCGCATGACCCAATAAGTATATGTAAATCTACAATTTATATTAAAAAATTATAAATATACTTAAATACTTGTAAAAAAATATACCAATTTCAAATATTTTAATATGAAAATAATAAATTACACATCATTGTCTAACAAAAGATCAATCAAACATATAATATTTGTGATACAAGTGTTTCAAGTTCAGTAAACGACATCTCTAACTATAAATCAAATCAAAATTCCTTGTATATTGCATAATCAAGATAATATTAGTGTTGCAGGTACATAATCTATGTAAGTTAATAAGCTACAAATCATCCTCCCCTCACAGCGATCTGTTAAATCTTCTTGCTGCTGATCTTTTGGATCCGGCTCTGAATAAGGTGGCTGCTAGGAGAAATACAGGATGATGCTTGTTCCTGACTTTCTGCTAGTGTTTGATGTTTTGTTTTCTACTGTTTCTTGTTCTGTTTTTTTCCTTCCTTCTTGTTTGCTGTTCTTTTATTTTGTGGGGGCATTGCCCCTTGCTGTAACCAAAAAAAAATAAAAAAAAATAAGCTACAAATCATTCAAATATTTCAAAAGAAAATAAACCATTTGTGTTTGAGAGTAACAAAAAAGACATTAATTTATGAAAATTAATTAATTTTTTTTCTTTTTTTTTATAGACTGGGCCGGGTCACCGGTTCAACCAACCGGGTCACCGGTTTTTTACAAAAACCGGTCGGGTCTCACCGGATCACACCGGTTCTGTAACATGACCGGTCCAATATGAAAACCGGACCGGTTACATGACCGGTTCACCGGTTTACGGGTCGACCCGGTCCGGGTTTTATAACACTGATTTTAAGTCTGATGTTAGTCTATTTAAATTTATTAGATCTTTAAAACCAATTAAAAATTTAAAAATAAATAAATAATAGAATAATAATATTTTATTATTTAAAATTATAAAAATAATTCTTTTTATTTTATTTAAAATAAATAATATGATATAAACTCGCCCGTAAATTTAGGGGTCGAGTCTTGAAAAAAGAAAATATTAACCTACTTTTCAAATAATTTTTTGATAAAATTTAAACATAGGGGAAGGATATTGTAACAATCAAGTTTGTGTTACTACCATGTTACTACCAGTCAATCTCACCGTTAGATCGCTTATGTTGATCCAACGGTTACATTTATTTTCATCTTTGTATGGTCATGATTCCCCAAATTTAATATTTTATATTTATTTTCACTTTTGTATGGTTATGATTTCCTATATTTAATGCTTTTACTTTAAATTTGGGGAATCTTGACCATACAAAGATGAAAATAAATATAACCGTTAGATTAACATAAGCGATCTAACGGTGAGATTGACTGGTAGTAACACAAACTTGGTTGTTACAATATCCTTCCCCTTAAACATATTCTATTTTACCAAATATGATACGCTAGTTTTTTTTAGCTTCTCAAAAAAGTAACTTTTATCTCTTCCTTATTTCAGAAATGCTTTTTATAAAAGTTAAAGTTATTTATATTTTTATAAAAATATTTAGTTTTAAAAAAAATATTTGCCTTTTAACTTCTGCTTTTCTTAGAAGTTAAAATTTTTAGATTCTGAGAAAAATAAGTTTTTGACTTTTTTGTGACTTATGCTTTTTTTAAAAGCAGACATCCAAACAAACTAAAAATAAGTTTTTAATAACTTTTGAAGAAAAAAAACTCATCCAAATGAGCCTAACTGTGGCTTTTACATTCACATGTATAACACTTATGCTTTCTACGCAATGTTACATGAGATTAATGTTGAGTTATTTTTTCTACGTTAAATGTAGATAAATTATTTGTATTAGCCTACCAAAAAAAATTATTTGTATTAAATTTAAAATGATATCATTTTAAAGCGAAAATTAAGATATTTTTATAATTATAATTTTTTTCAAAATTATAATAATCTTTATCATTATAACTTTTTAATCTTTTAACTCAAAATGGCATCATTTTAGGAGTGAATGTAGATAATTTATCTGCATTCACTATAAAAACATTAAAACGTTTAATGTTTCTCATGTTATATATTTTCTCTTTTTATGTGTTTTTTACATGATCCACGTGGGGTTTTTTCACCCTTTTGCCCCCTCATTAATTATTTAATAATCATTTTGTCCCTGATTGCAAACTATCTACCAATCTGTCCCTCTTCAATCGATTAAATTGAATATTTAATTGATTAAATGGTCAAATGAAGATTTAATCGATTAAATCTTCAACTTAATCGATTAAATCTTCAACTTAATCGATTAAATCTTCCTCTTTATCAGAAGAACAACCTTATGTATGAGAGATTTAATCGATTAAATCAGGAGATTTAATCGACTAAATCTTCAAGTCAACGATTTTTGCCTATTTTGACCATTTAATCGATTAAATCTTTAGCTTAATTGACTAAAGAGGGGCAGATTGGTAGATAGTTCTGAGTAAGGGGCAAAATGATTATTAAATAATTAATAAGGGACAAAAGGGTGAAAATACCTCCACGTGGACCGTATATATATATATATATATATATATATATATATATATATATATATATATATATATATGAAAAAATAAATCTTATGTTGTAGGAGAATTCCAACCTGCTGTCATAGATACATCAAGTGTGGGTCCCACCTATTTAAAAAAAAACATAAAAAATAAAAAATGAGTGGCATACCTTTTATTGATGTGTGTATGAAGGATTTATTTTCTCATGCAACATGAGAAAAATAAATTAGAAGATATAATTATTTTTTATAATATAAGAAACAATAATCTCATATTATATATTCAAAAACTATTGAACTTCACCGTCCAAAACCAGGAATGTAGGAACATGTACAGGACCATTGTTCTATTTCACAATTTGATCTATTTCAAAGTGGATTTGTTCGTATTTCACTTTTATATGTATTATATATTGAAAAAACTATTGTAAGTTTTTATTTTCTACACATCCTTCAATATTCATGCAATATATTTTTTTATTTTTTAGGTGATGAGTCCAACCACCGTGTCTATGACATAAAATTCCTTCTCTTATACAAATAAGACCAGATAAGCCCATTACATATTCACCGGTTTGATTTCCCATGCTGCTAAGTTGTGAAGTACAACTTGTGCCCCTAAAATGATGAACGGTTGTGCGGTGCCAAGGATACCAAACAATAAAAACAAAATGATGATCATAGATTCATAATATCTAATAAAATATTTATGATAGTTGAACCTGTATGATTTTTTTTTTCTTTTCTTATTTTAATTCATCTTTCTACTGAGGGCGTGAACTCAGAACCTTTTGGCTGCTTGTGTTGTGCTTGCTTTTTAAAAGGCTTTCCAATCAGCATTATTATATGGAGGTCCCTTGAATTATAGAATCACATCACTTATTACTCCCTAGTCCCTATAACTTAAATGAGAAGTATTTGAGTTATTCATAGAGACCATGTAGCTACTGAGATCAAATTTTTGATTTGGCTAATCACATTGACTATTTTTTTTTTTGTCTTTACACTTTACAACTTGGTCCTTGTTTTAAATACGTCCTAACTTATACTTGAATTTTATGAAAATGTATGAAAAAAATTTCATAACAAAATAGTTAGAAATATTATATAGTATCTATAAATATTTATCCATTCTATGCGTAATAAGAATATGAAAAAGAAATACTCGCAGAAATTTAGAAATTTCTATTCTAATTTTTTTAAGAAAATCGAAAGTAAAATGAAATAGTTACTCTTCAACCAAAAGTATGTTCTCTGATTTCCCTCTGAAGTTATGAATCTTGCGAAAACACGAGCCATATGAACTAAAAATATGGTAACATTATTGGATAAGATCAGCACACGGACGACAAAGCTAAAGAAAATCATCATCATTGAATTTTGTTTCATAGTTTGTATAAATTAAATAATAAAAAGAAAATATTCAAGATCGTAGAAAAGGGAAAACAGTACTGATCACGAGAATCCTCAAGCATGAAAAACATATTTTGACTAAGATTGTGAGTGGCCCATGTATTTTAAGAGCGTATAACTTGCTTTAAGTTGTATGATGAACTATGGACTAGTATGTGGCCAGAGTTTAGATTCAAATATTCCTTAACCTTTAGTTTGTTGCGTCAATATTATTCTTCCTTTCTCATGTAAACTATTGTTATTTTTTTTAGTATAATCTAGCTATCCAATTTCCTCCGGTCATTTTCTCCTCGGGGTATGGCCATGTAGGCTAGTTCCTCATTGGAACAGCAGGTGCATTGAACTTTACTATTAGAGGAATGATGAGACTAATATCTCATTCGAGGAGAGAGACACATCCTCTGGCCCCCAATTTTTTTTCAAGAATTTGCTTGAGGCAGAGTTTAAACTTCTGACTCAAGCAAATTCTTGGAAGCTCTGTTACCAACTAAGCTACCCTTTGTGGTGAACTATATTAAAGGTAGGGCTATGCCATTTTTTGGCTAATTTATCACCTCAACTAAGTTAAAGGTAAGTTCTTATGGAAAAAATTAAAATATTTAGTAAAATATTAGACATAATTGAGCCTA
Organism: Gastrolobium villosum; assembly: GCA_032173675.1. Taxonomy (NCBI): domain Eukaryota; kingdom Viridiplantae; phylum Streptophyta; class Magnoliopsida; order Fabales; family Fabaceae; genus Gastrolobium; species Gastrolobium villosum. The sequence continues at coordinate 189,460 of JAVKPL010007768.1, read as the reverse complement.
CTGTGGGAGTGTAGATCTTTTGGATGGTCCAGGTTCTTAAGATGGTGACATCATATAAGCTATGCACAGTGCAGCTTAGCATGAATTACAGTTTTAAATAAATGAGCCGACTTTCAAATAAATGGGTCTCATTAGATGTAAAGACTAGTTTTTGGATGAGAAAATTAAATAAAGAGTTTTATTAATCTCATGTAATATGAGAGAAGCTCTCTTATGCTATGAGATAATCATGTGTGAAATTCATCACTTAAAAAAAAGAAAATAAAAATAAAAAAATAACACGGAAATCAATATATATGTAAAAGGGAAAAATACTTTTCCTACAACATAAAAGTATATTTCCATTTAAATGAAATCTGTTCATTCGTTTGATTTTCTAAATCAATGCTAGTTTTTTGCAAGAGAAAATGAAGCAATGAAAATTGTAAAATGCATATGGGGTTTTTGCTTATGTGTGTGTGTGTTTACATTAAAGCAAGCAAGTTTTTTTTCCCCTTCTTTTTGGAAACCAAATAAAAGTTCTAATCGATGCCGGTGCGAATCATTAAATACTTTTTTGATATCCAAATTGAAATTACAAATCCAACCCCACCAACCACCATTTATATAATAAAAGAAATTAAAATTGATAAAAATATTTTATAATATATTTAAAATCAGTTGAACCAAAAACTCACAAATTAAATTAATAATTCAATACTTCAGGGAAAGTTTTAAAAAAACATTTGCTTTGTGAGTAAGATTTTTCCTCCGGCATGTCACGTGTCATCCTGGTTAAATTATTAGCAACGTTTTTACCAAAAAAAAAAAAATTATTAGCAACGTATTGTGGATTGCATCATGAACCATACATTAATAGGCAAATGTCGAAAACATTCACATCGGAGCATGTTACGCTTACAAGGACAAGATCACCATCCAGTTAGAAGTTAATGTGGCACACAGCTACTACTCCCAACCTTATGGTTTCCAGTTAAGCACGTGTTTTGCATTAATTAATTTTTAAAAAGATTCAATTAACAATTTTTTAAAGGAAAAATATTTTATGCAGGAGAAAATGTTAATGACTCATAGCATAAGTGGGTTCCACTTTGAATTTTTTTCTCTCCACTATTTTGTAGATCCCACTTTTGCTATGGGCCACTAACATGAGAAAAATTTTCTCCTTTCAAAAGGAGAAAATATTTTCCATTTTTAAAAAGGATTTTATAATTCTCATGTTGAAGGAGAATTGAAATCTCATGTTGTAGAGATAAAAAGCATGTGAGATCCATGTGTTAGAAAAAATTATATGTAGGAAATCGAAAGATGTGTAGGAAAATTTGAATTCTAGTTCAAAGAATTATAAAACCCTTAAAAAAAAAATACAAACCCACAATCATCAAAACAAAGTTGTTAAATACTATTTAATTTGTCGTGCTAGTGTTATAATGCAAGGGGCGCTTTAGTAATTCCAAATCTTACTTTTCAAGACAAAAGGGTTTGCATCAATTATAACAAATTTTTTTTTTTCTGAAGATAATAATTTTTCTTTCATATAACAGTAAATTCATAATTTTCTTTAGAAAGTAACTTAACAGAAGGGTAACATTTTTCAATTCATTATATATTCTCTGCTACCCACTGTGAACTCTTGTGCTCTGTGTCTCTCTTACTTCACTAAATCACTTTCTCTCTCTCTAAAATGGAAGTGAAAGCAAAAAATGCATCTTTCTCCATTCTTCTGGTACTGGCTGTGTTCCTCTTTGTCTCCGTCGCTTCCTCAGACCCATTTCAGTTCCAAACCCAAACTCTAGTCCTCAACTCTCTTCCTAACCCATCCACACTCTCATGGCCCGAATCCGAGGCAACAGAGTCCGACCCGGAATCCTCCACCACCTTCTCAGTTTCCCTCCACCACATAGACTCTCTCTCCTTCAACAAAACCCCATCACAGCTCTTCAATCTCAGGCTCCAAAGAGACGCCGCCAGGGTTAAAAGCTTCACTTCCATGGCCGCAGCAGCAGCAGCCACCAACAAGACCCGCCGCGGATACGGGTCAGGACCCGGGTCGGGTTTCAGCAGCTCCGTCATATCGGGTCTCGCCCAGGGAAGCGGCGAGTACTTCACGCGCCTTGGCGTGGGCACGCCCCCGAAGTACGTGTACATGGTTCTCGACACCGGAAGCGACGTCGTCTGGCTCCAGTGCGCACCTTGCCGGAAATGCTACTCTCAGGCCGACCCGGTTTTCGACCCGACCAAATCCCGAACCTTCGCCGGAATCCCCTGCGGATCCCCGCTCTGCCGCCGGCTGGACTCGCAGTCGTGCGGCAAGAATAAGGTCTGCCAGTACGAGGTTTCCTACGGTGACGGTTCGTTCACCACCGGCGACTTCTCAACGGAAACGCTGACGTTTCGCAGAACCGGCGTGGCGCGCGTGGCCCTCGGATGCGGACACGACAACGAGGGTCTGTTTGTCGGAGCAGCCGGTCTGTTGGGTCTGGGCCGTGGGGGTTTGTCGTTTCCGACACAAACCGGAAATCAGTTCAACCAGAAATTCTCTTACTGTTTAGCGGACCGGTCCGCTTCAGCCAAACCGTCTTCCGTTGTTTTTGGCGATTCGGCCGTTTCGCGAGCCGCCCGGTTCACTCCTTTAATAAAAAACCCTAAGCTCGACACATTCTACTACGTTGAACTCCTCGGCGTTAGTGTTGGTGGCTCTCCGGTTCGTGGCATCTCAGCTTCGCTCTTCCGGCTCGACCCGACCGGAAACGGTGGAGTCATTATCGACTCGGGTACGTCCGTGACCCGGCTCACCCGCCCAGCTTACGTTGCTTTGAGAAACGCTTTCCGGGTCGGGGCGGCCCAACTGAAGCGGGCGCCCGAGTTCTCTCTGTTCGATACGTGCTACGACCTGTCGGGTCTGACGCAGGTGAAGGTTCCCACGGTGGTTCTGCACTTCCGAGGTGCTGACGTCTCATTGCCGGCGACGAACTACCTGATTCCGGTGGATACTAGCGGCAGCTTCTGCTTCGCGTTCGCCGGAACTATGAGCGGGTTGTCCATCATCGGCAATATCCAGCAGCAAGGGATCCGGGTCGTGTATGACTTGGCGGGTTCTCGGGTCGGTTTTGCCCCGCGTGGGTGCGCTTGAATGTAATGTGAGTTGGGGACAAGACAACTCTTTCCCATGTTTTTTTCTTTTTTTCTTATTATTGGCTTCTTTTGATTTACGTGAAATTAATAGAGATTATTCAAGGAAGGTTAAGATCTTAATCTTAAATATGTTTGTTGTATTACTTAATGAAATGCTTGTATTACACTATTCCAATATAAGGTAATTTGCTGATTTAATATCATAATTTATTCTAGTTAGTTAATTATTATCATGCCTTTTTGAAGTGATATTGCTGTTCTTACCAATGTTGTGCTTTCTGTAAATATCAATATATGTAATATATTAATAATATTATATTGTTAGATGAAGTAGGTTTTTGTTTTTGTTTTTGTTTTTTGGGGTTCAACTATGCATCCGAAGATATTTCCATTTCACTTGTACATGTTTACTCCTGATTATGTTGCGTTGATTAAGACTATATGAGTCAAAAAAAATTTTTTTTGGGTACATATATATGTTTAAACTTTTTGTATACTATATGGAAGATTTCTGCGTTATGCATATAGATTTTAGAATGAGAAAGATAATAATTACTCATAACCGTATGTTGGTTATGAAGTAAAAAATGAAAGCGAAAAATTTATGAATATGTAAAATTTGTATTGAATTTTTTTTTTTTCATGAATTTTTAGCCTCCTTTTTTACCCCATGCCGAACTAATCCTATGTTGATGGTTGCTGAAAAAAATTGTAGCATTTGTCATTGGAGTGTTGTTTTTAGGTCATGATCATTTTGATCATAGTGTACTATGAATGCAATATGTGAAAAAAAGATTTGGGAGAGCCGTCCCCGAAAGGGTTTAATAGTGCTCAATGAGGATTAGTCTTTGTTTACGGTGGCTGAAGGATACTTTTGAATTTATTAAAAAAAGAAAGAATATATGTACAACAATAACTCAAATATAAATTTTTTTATAAATTTAGTACGACAGTTGTAATGTTGATTCAATTCATTTTTCATAATAACTATGGCAAATAATTTTCTTATGTTGTATGAAAATACTTATTTTATGTGGTAAAAATAAAATCGCAAGTGAAATCCATAGGTAAGAGAGAGAGATAAAGAAGTGGGGTTCATCTAGTTTTTGTCTGTGTAGTAAATTTAGTTATTTTATGTAAAAGGTGATAAATATAACCCATAATTATACACCTAAGTAAAAACTTCAGAAATGTGAAACCCTTGTAAGGGGAAAAAGTGTAAAAAATAATGGATGGAATATTATCATTGAAACGAAGGGAAGTGATGTCAACTTCAATATGAACACGCGTGGATCGCCAATCACGCAGGTCATTCATCAAAATGCATTTTCATACCGCCGTATAGCCATGGCATCTCTTGTACTTTTTTTTTTTTTTTGGTGAAAGGCATCTCTTGTACTTTATTCTTCTATATTTTATTTGAGGAAGAATATTCTTATTATTAAAAATTTTCACTACCAACTTACTACCAATCTAATCATCATTGGATCAAAAAGAGAGAATGCTAAAAAGTTTATGAAGAGAGAGAAAATGTTGATCCAATCGTGATTAGATAAGTAATAAGTTGGTAGTGGAAAATTTTAGTACAAAGAAACGTTATCTCAATTTTGACTAGGCATAGGGCAAATATCCTTTTTTTTTTTTATTTTTATCAACCAACTGTGTAATAATTTCTAGAAATGGAAAAAACTACGAAAGCAAAAGTTTAAACATCATATAATAAATTTCTACCTAGGTAATTATTAGTATGGAATTTATCATTGATATGGTAATATAGTTAAAGGGACATACTTTGGTGCCATAGTTCAAATAGTTCCCAAGTGCCCATGGCCATGTTGCAAATAGTAGCAACGGTAAGTCAAAATACGTGAGGTTGAAGGCTTGAAGCAGCACATGCATAAAGATTAAAGACAAATTGAGCTAAATTGTCAAATGGTTAGTAGGAGGTAGCTGAGGAAAGAGCAAAGCAATTGTCTCTTTTCCATATTGTTGGACTCTAGCTGTTAAAGAGACTTAAAGCGGAGAAAGCACTAACTTAGTGCAGGAGTGTACATATACTTTTAAAAAATCACAATAACGAACGAAAATTATGTAATTTTGGCAGAAATATATAAAATTATTAATGTAGTTTCACCCAATAATTTAAATTTTTAGATTGAATTAATTTTTTATATGTATAATAGCTTTGGTATCACGGATTCACAGGTTTCATCTTTATCGTGTCCCATTCTTGCTTGTGAAATTTTTTAGCATAGTTGGGCTGAGCATGATGTATCATCTACCCTTTAAGTTCAATAGACTATTATGTGAGGAGACATATTAGAGATATATAAAATAAATAATATAGCTTCACCTAACAACTTAAACTTTTGGATTAAATTAGTCGTTTACAAATCAATACATATAATTATATTTTTCTTCCCTTTTTCCTTTTTGATAAAAAACTTGTATTGGTGTTTTCCAAAAGCAACTTTAAAATGTGAAGTTTCTTTGTTTTACAAAGAAAGGATGAACATTCGTCCAAATTTCTTAATGTTGCATCTAATATTTAAAGAAAAAGTGTTCCCGCAAGTTCATCCTACATGCATGTGAATAGATAGAATTTAGATTTTAATTATGGAGCAAGTTAGACAAAAGTCTCGGATTTGCATTAAAATATGCATTGTATTGAAGAATAATGGATGCAAAGGATCATGCATGCTTTCTTTTCGTCCATAAATATTGATATTCTAATTTAATTCCCATGACTCTATGCAAGACAACAAACAATTAAGCAATATTGTTATGTTGTGCAAAACAAATAACTGGATTTCCGTATATATAGTGCCAAATAACCTCAAAATTTCTTGTCACAATTCACAAGAAACTCTTATTCATATCATACCACCCTGCAAGAAGCCAGGACTTTGTTAAATTATATGCAACGACGGTGCAGAATGCTTCAATTTAGCACAGCAGGTTAGAACGCAATTTGCAGAATTGTTCTCATTGGAAATCGATGCTATGCTATCATGTTACATCACCTTATATGAGATTATCTCAATTATTTATATAAATAAATTAATGGAATTGAAAGATAAAAAAAATAAACAAATGATGAGTGTTAATTTGTGTATGAAAAATTGAAACCATCTTACATGATTTAATTATGGGTAAAGTGTGTATCATTTTAAAGGATCTAAAGTTATGTCATTTTAAGAGAGAGAAAGAGATAGATAAAGGAGAAGAGAGTTGACAAAAAAAAATAAAGGTGTGGGTCCCACCTCCTCTTTGTGAGAGTGAAAGGATATAAGTTGTGTCATTTATAAGGATAAACACTTTTCCCTTTAATTATATGAAGGGTTTTATAATTCTCATTCAACATGAGAATTCAAATTTTCCTACACACTATTCGATTTCCGTGCTGACATGGGTCCTACATATAATTTTTTTCTAACACATGGGTCTCATATGCTTTTTATCTCTACGACATAAGATTTCAATTCTCCTTCAACATGAGAATTATAAAACCCTTAGGGCTCGTTTGGTGGACAGGATAGGATAAAGGTAGGATATGATATGGGACTGATAAGGGTAGGATATGATATGAGGATGATAAGCCCATGTCGTGTCCTGTGTTTGATGAGCACCTGCTTAGCAATATGATAAGATTATATAAAAAGAGAAAAGAAAAACAAAAAACAAAATATAATGCAATAAATACAAATATATTGGGTAGTGTGGGAATATATTGGGTAGCGTGAGAATATATTGAGTATTTAATATTGATATAATATCTTATTGAATCATAGCCCAGCTCTCCCCAAAGGATAAGAAATCATGTATTGGATAGAATAAAATGAGACAATAGGATAAACTAATCATATCCTATTGACTCACCAAACAAAAGAAAAAGTAGGATATGATAAGTTATCATATCCTATCTTCCTTATCGGGTGCTCCAAACATGCCCTTATATGAAATGATATATGAGAGAGAGGATACGATACCCAAAAAACAAAGAGAACAGTGACAATTTTGCCACGCCAACAGTAAATTTTCTCGGAATGCCACGTGAGATAATTCGCTACACTGTGTAGCGAAATATGCTTGCAAATAATTTGTTACACAGTGTAGCGAATTATGTCACGTCAGAATGCACAATCAGTACGAATGACACGTGTCAAGGAAGTTGTAATTCGCTACATTGTGTAGCAAATTATGTTTGCGAATGATTTTTTGACACGTGGCACACTTTCCAAGGAAAAAGCTGACGTGTCATAATTCGCTACCATTGGTAGCGAATTTGATCTGCAATATGACCACATGTCATGAAATTATTGGCCAAGAAATTCGCTACTAGTGGTAGCGAATTATGACACGTGTCAGTCTGGTAAAAAATAATGTTCGCAAGGCATTTGGGTAAATTTTTTGGCAAAACATGACATTTTGGTCACTATTCCCAAAAAAAGAATAATATATGAGAGACTTTTTTTTTCAAAATTAATTTAAGGAAAAAATATTATTCATATTATATGAGAAGTATTTTCTTATTTGTGATCCTACGATTTATGTGTAAATTTCTTTTAATAAATATGATACCCATTACTAATTGAATCACATTATAAAAATTAAATTTTCATGCCGTTAATTTAATGGGTTTATCATCTATCATTTAATATGACCACAAAAACTTTCTACACACAATATTTTGTGGGACCCGCAGCAAAAAAAAATTCTGACATGCAAAATAAATCTGTATAACATAACACAATCACTTTTCCTACAACATAACTCTTATAAAATTCTAATTTAATTACATTCAAATATGGGTAAGATAAAATAACCGGTGAAAGAGATGTAAAATATGCAGAGGATAAAAAAGTCAGAGCCTGCAAGATAGATGGACTTCTTAGGTTACCTAGGATTGGGAGCCACTGCATTAAAAGACAAAAATAAATTCATTTCATAATCTATGGGAATTGAATTATTCTAGGATGCAGATGCGGCATATCTAAATAAGATAATTTTTTAATATGGTTTAGGATCATCACAATGCTCTTTCGTTCAGATATTGAAATCTGGATTAATTTTTGGGTTTTAGGGAATTGAAATCTCATGTTATACAGATAAAAAGCATGTGGGATCCATATGTTAGAAAAAATTATGTGTAAGATCCACATCAGCACGGAAATCGAAGGGTGTAGAAAGATTACAATTTTCATATTAAATAAAAATTATAAAATCCTTAATTTTTTTTCTCCTTCTCTCTCCTTTCTTCTCAACATTTTATCTGTTTCTCTCATCTTTGCCCCACCAATTTTTCCTTTGACCATGAGCACACAAAATCAGCTCCTAAATGAGAAGATTGTGTTGTACATTTAATTTTACAATTACTCTTCAGTTGTTTGGTAGAGAATATATTTTTTTTATCAGATAAATATAATTACTAGGAACATGGTAGGAAAATGAGTTTAGTAGGAAAGTTAAAAAAAAATTATTTGATTGACGAAAATTTTATTAAAAAAATTGGATTAAATTTAGTCAAAAGAGGGTAGTATTGTCACAATTTTCATCAATTTTTTTCCAATTACCCGATTATATGCAAATACCACATTGAGAATTTGAGATTGAACAACTTCCACAGTGTTTCTACTATTTTTGCATTTGATTCTGAATTGCTGGGCAAATGGCTTTGGTGGGTAAATTTTTATATTTCCTCTAACCAAACTCAAATGCATAGGGATCTCAACAAAAAAACTTGAACCAAACACTATATTAGGTTGTGTTTGGATAAGTTAACTTTAGTATGTCGTTTAGAATTTTTAAGCTTCGCCTAGGATTGTCCAATTTGGATAATAAAGAGAAATTTCTCAAAAGTATTTTATAGCCTTAGGAATTTCAAAGTATCCTTATTCTTATTCACATATCATCTAAAATAAGTCCAAATAATCAAATGTATAATAGGAGATTTAGTGCTTGTTTGATAGTTTTTTTTTTTTTATATAGCTTTTCTTCTCTTTTTAACAAAAGTTTTTATAATAATTTTTTTTATAATGAAAAAAAAGTCAAAATTTCTAAGAGAATTTTTTTTTAAGTTGTATTAACTTTTTTTGACATGAACAGTTTTTAAGCTATAATTTTCAAACATCATATAACTTTATTTTTAATTTTTTTAACCGTAGCTTAAAAGTAATTTTTAACTTAAAATAATTATTTTATGACCTTAGGAATTTCAAAATATTCTTATTCTTATTCATATATAATCTAAAATAAGCCCAAATAATCAACAACTCAAGTTTTGGCCAGATTTCATAATAGAAGATTTAGTGGAAAATAGAAATTAAAGAGAAAAAAGAGACAAGATACAGGTACGACTCCAATCAAAAAGTCCTATTTGTAGGTCAATCTAATTATAATATATCTTTTTCTTGCAATAATTTTCACTTCTGTTAGATGTAACATTGATTAGGTGCCACTCTTGTGTGATTTGATATTTGGGTACGGATAAACATCGGAGCTTTGAAAGAGGAGGCCCATAACCTTATCTACTTCAGGAAGGAATATCACTCTCATCATTTCACTTGTTTGGTATACTTGTTAATATAAAGGATTTTATAAGAGTTATGTTATAGGAAAAATGATTATGTTATGTTATAGAGATTCATTTTGCGTGTCAAAGTTTTTATTTTTATTTTTTTGCTGCGGGCCCCACAAAATGTTATGTGTGTAGGAAATTTTTTATGATCATATTAAATGATAGATGATAAACCCTAATATAAAAGTTGATAGTACAAGATTTAATAGTATAAGTTTTAATTTTATAAAATCTGATTAAATTTTAATATTACTCAATATTTAACATGATATTATATAAGATAATATTATATATTATTTGATAATATATTGTATAACACTAGATAGGATAAAAATTAATATTTTTTATAAAAATACCTTATAATAAATTTTTTATATATTTCTTCCAAATAAGTGATATAATATTAATTTTTGTAAAAATCTATCTATCAATAAAAAAATATTATTTTTCTAATATTAATTTTTATTATAAAATGAAATAACATTTATATAGTGTAGAGCTAGTGAAAAACAGAAACATGAACGTTAAGTTTACATCCAAGTCTAAACAAGAATTCTCGATCTCTATAGCCTGTGTGTCATTTATTACTTGGCCAAATTGGACGTCCCAAAAGCTAATCTAACGTGAAGAATTTCCCAATGTGTTACAGATATCAATGGTGATTTTACATCACTAGCATTGGTAAGATAGTTTTTTACATTTTGTAATGGACATGCTTGCTATTGTTGTGAACCTCAGCGATCCTATATCTATTTTTGGGATTAGAAGCAATATTTGGAGTTTTATAAGTACTTGGTTATTTTAAATCATAGGTGTCGCACTTGGGTTATTCTGGGTTTGCTTGATATTTGGTTTCTGATTTGGTGTTTCCTTTAGCTGAACCAGACGAGTAAGTGTTATAATGTATTTGAGTTGGAGTAAGATCAAAGACTGTGAAATTTGGTATGGTTAGTATTAAATAACTAAATAAACACCTTCAGACAGGAATCTCGTATATATTGAGAAATGAAACTATCATCAATAAGAAAGCATTTCCTAAAATTGATTCTGAATCTAAACGAACCGGGGAGTGTTTAATAACAATCACCATTGATACCTGGAACTGCCCCTCTGTTGGGTATATATTGATTCTAATTTCTACATAGGAATGACAATATCACAAAAAAAATAAGTAAGATAACCACTTTAAAAAGTGGATTTTATACCAAATGGTGCCAGCTCAGTTGGGGCATGGGAGCTAAGCAGGTGGGGATGAGAGCATGTGTTCGAATCTCCCCGGTACCACCTTTGGGAGGATTTAAAGCCTTACTGTAATACAAAATAGATAACAAAATTTCCCCCTTCAGATTTCATAAGCTCTGATACAGAACTCAAGAGAGTATTGGTCATCCCATCCAAAACCACAGAAACATTCTGTTCACTAGCATAATTAAATTGATGCTCAAAAGGAAAACGTTAAATCCCAACTGAACTTTGTATTCACCTTTAAACCGTCAAAACAAATGCACTAGAGGAAGATGTACTAGAGGAAGGTTCGACATATGTAAACGACCATCCTTATTGCCTTTTCTTGGTGTGAGGTCTTCCAATTCATCAGCAATACCCCTTGAATCATCATAAAAGTCCTTCACAACTTTCACACCTTCAGCTATTGCCTTAATACTTTCAACCATAGTACCCATCCTATCAATAGACTCTCTCATAACTTCGATAAGTGAATTGCCAAACTTATCTATGCTAGTATCTGATGCGCACCGGCAAGTGTACCGATTGCACAAGTAATATAATAAATGAGTAGAGTATCGTTTCTACAGGGATTGTAAATCAAGTACCACAATAACCAGTCCCCTTAAGTTGGAAAATTCGGTTGTTGTTGGAAAATAGTGAATTGATGAAAAATAAAGACAAGTATTTAAGATTTATAATTTTTCAATTCAGTAAGCAATGGTAAAAGTAAAATTGGATTTTTAAGAGAATAATTAAAAGGCATTGCAGTTAAGGTGCACTCATCATATGATCTCCACTTTAAACTTTGGATTGATTGACAACGCTTATTCAATTTAATAACTCAGACAAATTATTATCTCAAAATAATTAGTTAAATCTCAATCCCTTGGCAATCTAACCCTTTAATCCAATTGGAATCCTAATTCCTTAGCAATCCCGCATGAAATTAAGCATTAATCACGATAATTTAAACGACTACAATTCACACAAGTCTATCCCTAGAGCATGCATAAATTGTTATTTTACCCCCTTTCAGAATCAAAACCCCAATATTCCTATTGCGAGCCCTAATTCCCAAAGTATTATCTCCTATTAGGTTGATCAAGTCTAATAGAAATAATAAACAATACGAACAGAGTAAAGGTAAAATATATTAAAATAAACGAGTGAGAATTAATTAATCCATCATAAAAGGGTTCACATAGTGTTTGTGACCCTAATTACAATAAAGAAAATTAGCCAACCATGGTCATGGTTGATCTATGAATATTCAATATCCATTAGAAACAGAAGAAAAGAAGAATAAAGATGAATAAGAAAATCTCTTAGGAGCTCTCTTCCCTGAAGCACGACGGTTCTCTGATGATGGATTGCCTAATTCTATCGTGAAACATCCTTTTTATAATCCCTCTTTTCTTCTTCTAAAGTTGCCCATGAAAAGCACGGTGATGTTATTTCCCGCAAACTGGCGCTCTTAGCGTGACTCCCACGCTGTGAGCGTGGATGTCTCTGGATGCTGGCGCTACTAGCGCGGATCCCACGCTGTGAGCGTGGGTTGCAAGAATGTCTGGCACTACTAGCGCGAAGTTCACGCTGTGAGCGTGGGTGCCTCTGGATGCTGGCGTTACTAGAGCGGATCCCACGCTGTGAGCGTGGGACTTCAGCGTGATACTTCCAAAAGTGCCTCTTTTTGTCCTGTTTCCTACACAATCAGAAGAAAAATAGTTGCACAATCTCTGATTGAGATTTATCAAATTAATAGTAATTCTAGCCCTTTTTATCCCAGATTAATCAAGATTTCTTTCTTATTTTGGCTAAAAATCATATATATGCTAGAGGCATATCAAACAGTTCCCAGATTTGAACGTTGTTGTCCTCAACAATGTAATAGATTAAAGTTAAAAGCAAGAATTAACTCTGTGAAGAACAACATAGAACATGAATATCTTAAGAGATCAGACTGTTATGCATGTATAACTCCGTGTTAAAAACTTCAAACAATGCTTTTCAGTTGTATCAAGAATTCAGATCATAACTTGAATATTCCTCACTTGATAAAAATATACTCTCATCACTCTAGTGTTTGAGGGGTTCACACTCAATCCATCAGTGTAGCAGTAATTTCATAAGCTTGAACATACTCAAGTTCCTAAGATTGAGGAATCCATTTGACATGCATAGACTGATCAAAAGGTCTTTAATAGGTTATAACTTGGCCTGGTTTGGGGGTAAGAATCTTTTGGATAGAGACTGATTAAGTTGAGAGACTGAAATACTAAGACCTTGACAATACTTTCTTCTCAGTCATTAATTCTGTCATTTTTCATCAATTCAGGATTCTTTTTCCCTTTTCCACTACCTTTTCCTTTCTTTCCTCTTTTGAGTTGCATTTTGCATTTTTCAGACCATTCTTCTTTTCCATTTACTTAACTTTTTTCTTCTTGTGAGAATTACCTTGATTCTTTTTCTTTGAATCAACATTTCAATCTCTCTCAAGGTGTGTTCAATATGGAAACATGGTTAAGTGACTTTCATCAGGTTTTTGAACAAATTGGTCTCAGGCTCAAAAGGGCTAACAATGGAACTTCTTTCTAGGTAGGCTGTTAGGCTCTAAGTTAACAGAATAAACATGCCTTTATTATGTCAGTAATCACTACTAGAAAAGTGGAAATTTTCGACGGAAAATATTTCGTCAAAATTAAAGACGGAAATTTCAACGGAAAATGTATTCCGTCGATAATTTTTGACGGAAATTAAGTTCCGTAAAAAATATTCGACGGAAATCTGATTCCGTCGAAGATTTTCTACGGAAAAAGAATTCCGCCGAAAATAATTTGAAAAAAATAAATCAAAATAAAATTAATTTTACGATATTTCGACGGAATTCTGATTCCGTCGAAGATTTTCCACGGAAAAGGAATTCCGTCGAAAACAATTCCAAAAAAATAAATCAAAAAGAAATTAATTTTTACGAAATCTTCGACGGAAAAATGATTCCGTCGAAGATTTTCCACGGAAAAGGAATTCCGTCGAAACCAATTCCAAAAAAATAAATCAAAAAGAAATTAATTTTTATGAAATCTTCGACGGAAAAATGATTCCGTCGAAGATTTTCCACGGAAAAGGAATTCCGTCGAAAACAATTCCAAAAAAATAAATCAAAAAGAAATTAACTTTTATGAAATCTTCGACGGAAAACTGATTCCGTCGAAGATTTTCCACGGAAAAGGAATTCCGTCGAAAACAATTCCAAAAAAATAAATCAAAAAGAAATTAATTTTTATGAAATCTTCGACGGAAAAATGATTCCGTCGAAGATTTTCCACGGAAAAGGAATTCCGTCGAAAACAATTCCAAAAAAATAAATCAAAAAGAAATTAACTTTTATGAAATCTTCGACGGAAAACTGATTCCGTCGAAGATTTTCCACGGAAAAGGAATTCCGTCGAAAAAAATTTCAAAAAATAAATCAAAAATAAATTAATTTTTATGAAATCTTCGACGGAAAACTGATTCCGTCGAAGATTTTCCACGGAAAAGGAATTCCGTTGAAAACAATTTCAAAAAATAAATCAAAAATAAATTAATTTTTATGAAATCTTCGACGGAAAAATGATTCCGTCGAAGATTTTCCACGGAAAAGGAATTCCGTCGAAAACAATTCCAAAAAAATAAATAAAAAAGAAATTAATTTTTATGAAATCTTCGACGGAAAAATGATTCCGTCGAAGATTTTCCACGGAAATAAAATTCCGTCGACATCAATTTGTAAAAGATAAATAAAAAAGAAATTAATTTTATGAATTTTTCGACGGAAATCATATTTCCGTCGAAGATTTTCCACGGAGAAGGAATTCCGTCGAAAACAATTTCAAAAATTAAATCAAAAAGAAATTAATTTTTATGAAATCTTCGACGGAAAACTAATTCCGTCGAAGATTTTCCACGGAAAAGGAATTCCGTCGAAAACAATTCCAAAAAAATAAATCAAAAAGAAATTAATTTTTATGAAATATTCGACGGAAAACTGATTCTGTCGAAGATTTTCCACGGAAATAAAATTCCGTTGAAATCAATTTGTAAAAGATAAATAAAAAAAGAAATTAATTTTATGAATTTTTCGACGGAAATCATATTTCCGTCGAAGATTTTCCACGGAAAAGGAATTCCGTCGAAAATAATTTAAAAAAATAAATCAAAAATAAATTAATTTTTATGAAATCTTCGACGGAAAACTGATTCCGTCGAAGATTTTCCACGGAAAAGGAATTCCGTCGAAAACAATTCCAAAAAAATAAATCAAAAAGAAATTAATTTTTATGAAATCTTCGACGGAAAACTGATTCCGTCGAAGATTTTCCACGGAAAAGGAATTCCGTCGAAAACAATTCCAAAAAAATAAATCAAAAAGAAATTAACTTTTATGAAATCTTCGACGGAAAACTGATTCCGTCGAAGATTTTCCACGGAAAAATAATTCCGTTGAAAACAATTTCAAAAAATAAATCAAAAAGAAATTATTTTTTATGAAATCTTCGACGGAAAACGGATTCCGTCGAAGATTTTTGAAAAAAATATAAGAAAAAAAAGGTCCCCTCTTGATTTTTAGCCAGCTAAAAGTTCCCCTTTTTTTCTAAGTTATTCACGGCTCCCGCTTCCTCTTTCACATCCCCATTCATCATCTTCTTCGTCTTTATTTCTCTCAAACCCCAATCCCTCTTCAACTATGCAGCGGCGCTGTTCAGAACCAGAACTTCCGGCGAGTGAGAGAGCACCGAAACAAAACCCTTAGGTTGTAAGAAGCCTCTACCCAAAAGGGACTGCGAACGATTGGCATCCCTCTACCTCTTCAACATGTGGAGGTATTTTTGAATCGATCTTTCATTTCTTTTCCTCTGGAATGTGAATAATGTGTACAGAATTTTTGTTGTCAATTATGTGTAACTCTTATTTTACCTTTGAATGCCCTCATTTGCCTCTACTGGTCTTCTTTCTCTTTAATTTTTCTCATCTAAATAGTTGTACGGCCTATGAAGGGGGAAAGGGGAATATAGTCTTGGACCTGATAGCCATTGGACCAAATGCTCAAGTCACTAGTCTTTATTTATTTATTTATCACTATGACGCCTTCCCTACTTTTACAGCTCAATGTTTCAGTTTTTGTATAAAGTCCCAAGGCCTTTTATGTAACTTGTGGTCCTTGTTTGGCTAGCTTAGGTTATTATATCAATATTTTTAGTAAAGTCTTGGCACTGATGTCTTCAATAACATTGAATTGCCTCTAAGTGGTTTTGAAGTATTATCTGGGAATATATTTACTGTTAAAACTTATAGTTTACGGTTAAAGCTGTGAAGATTATAGTTGGAGATTTTGGAGTTGTCTTTGTGGCGCTGGATGTTGACTGTAAATTGTGTACCAGCGGAAGAAAGGGGTAGTAAGAGATAGATAAAGAGAAAGAGTTGGAGCCATTTCATTTTTCATATGCTTAGACTTGAAGCTCTGAATTTACCTGAGTTCAAATACATTATGTGGCTTAGCTCTGAAATTACCATAGTACAAATACATTCCGTGGCTTATCTACTTACTAAATTTAGCATTTAATAGCTATAAATTATGCTTCAGTTATGATATTAGTATTTTTAATTCTTAATAAAAAAGAAACATATAACTCATTACATGTTTGATTACAATTAGCATTTAATAGCTATAAATTATGCTTGAGTTTTGGTATTAGTATTTTTAATTCTTAATAAAAAAGAAACATATAACTCATTACATGTTTGATTACAACACTTAATGCATGCTCGAGTAGCTATTATTTGGCTGATATAACTTATTTGTGAATTGAAGGAAATTTAGGGCAGATGATTGAAGAAAGAAAGGACAAAATATATTGATGGCAGAGTGTCAGTAAAGAGTATAGATGTTGCAGGATCTGATTGAAAGTCTCAATTGGCTCAACAAATTTTATACATACAAAGTCTATGATAACAATAAGATGTGTACTTTCAAATGTGACAGGTTATCAATGAGGTTCAGAGCCTTGGTCTTTGGATTTTATATGGGAGGGGGTTGAATCTCTTAATCGGAAAGCTACTCCATGTATGAAAAAAAGCAATTCTTGCATCACAAATAGTCATATCTCCTGCACCACGCACCCTCTTAAAACTTAGTCAATTTTGTTTGTATTATATATATATATATATAATGAGTCAGTTTTGTTGGTTTCACTCCTTTGTCGTGAATGATATTGCTTTTACTGTTGAAGCTTTATTTGAATTATCTAAAGATAATAATTATGTGTGTAATATCAGGCTATATTTCTACCCTCAGAAACAATGTAAGTTCCCGTGCTTGGGGTGCTGCAGTTGTTGAGCGGTGTCACCCTTTTTCAATATTTGCTTTTTAATATCTTATTGGGAAGTCTAGTTAAAGTTATGAAGAAACTGTACTTATATGAGTCAATTCTTTGTAGATATGAGCTCTGTTATGCTCGAGACAAAGTGATGAAGGCTGCACCAGCAACTCAGTTGTATGACCCAGATATAGAAAAGTCTCAAAATCACCACTCATACTACAATTGATGACAAAGCTGAATATGATAATGTCTTGATTGATGTATTTCGCTGGTCTCATTGTAAGAAGACCCTACCCCAGAAGGTGATGCGCACGATTGACATCCCTCTGCCTCTTGAACATGTGGAGGTATTTTTGAATCGAGGTTAAAGATTTAAGCTAACTTGATACTTACATATTATTTGTTATGAAGATAAGGTTCATATAAGAACCTGTATTAATACTATATATGTAACATTTGAGTTATTGTGGTATTAATTTTTTTTTCTAGCAATATCCAACTTAGAAAATATTTATAATTTATTGACTTACAATATTTATTGTGATACGTTTGTCAAACTCTCTTGTAGTTAATTAAGTTCATGCTTACCAAAAAATAAAAAAATAAAATTAAGTTCATTACTTTTTATGTATTAACCTGCAGAGAGTAAGATAATGCACATAAAACAAACAAAATCCTTAAGCAACAAACATGGGTACGTCATTACTTTTTATGTATTAACTTTTTCTAGTCTTTGAGACATTGATTAACTTTTTCCGTCAAAAATTATTGCAGGATTTTTCGACGGAATTTAATTCATTTTCCGTCGAAAATTTTTGACGGAACTTGTTTTCCGTCAAAAATTATTGCAGGATTTTTCGACGGAATTTAATTCATTTTCCGTCGAAAATTTTCGACGGAATTTTTTTCCGTAGAAAATTTTTGTAGGAATTTTCGACGGAATTTAATTCATTTTCCGTCGAAAGTTTTTGACGGAATTTGTTTTCCGTAGAAGATTATTGTAAGAATTTTCGACGGAATTTTATTCATTTTCCGTTGAAAATTTTCGACGGAATGTGTTTTCCGTCAAAAATTATTACAAGATTTTTCGACGGAGTTTTATTCATTTTCCGTCGAAAAATTTCAACGGAATTATTTTTCCGTCGAAAACTTTCCACGGAAATTATTCGGTCGAAAAATTTCCACGGAAATTCATTCCGTTGAAATTTTTCGACGGAAATAATTTCCGTGGAAAATTTTCGACGGAATCTCTAATTCCGTCGAAAAAACTATTACCCACGAAGAGATATTCGACGACTTCATTTCTGTCGAAAATTCCGTCGAAAACATCATTTTCGACGGAATTTTAACCATTTTCGACGGAATTTTTCCGTCGAAAAAATAGCATTTTTTAGTAGTGAATGCATGCAAGCCAGAGAAACAGTTCAAGTTCTAGAAAACTACTACAGTGAGGCCTATCTGAAATAAATATTTCTGTTTAGGCTCAATCCTCACGGTTATAATTCAAGCTAGAATCTAATTTCAATACATTTGTACCTTCTTATTAACCTTGAAGCTTTTTTTCAAAGTTCACCTGTGGAACCTCGATAAGAACAAGAACAAGGATTTTGCTTCAAAGTTCACGGAACCAAAAACGAAACAGAACGCTGTCGTTTCGCGAAGAAGATAAGTAATAAAATAGTTTGGTTATGGATAACCAATTATTTTTATGGTTTGGTTAATAACCAGTTTATAAACTAAAATAGAGTTTGGTATGAAACCGATTTTAAAAAATAACCGGTTTTGTAAATATGGAGTGGATTGGTTATGGATTGTTTTGGTTCTTTTGGACATTTTGAACACCCCTAAAGAGAGGGACCTATCTACCCCTTGTAAGTTGCAAAATTGAACGGCCACAAATTGGTTTTGTAATTGAAACAAAGTGACATCCCCATCTCGCCTTAGTCTTCACCAAGTGAAGCCAACCATGTATCAACATCCGCTTCAGAAAATATGGGCACATTTGGCGTCTGCTATTATTATTAGAGGGGACATGGGATGTGAGATTCTTATACATAGCATTTGAAAGAAAATGTTATTATACTATGAACTCCAAACAAGGGTAAGGAATTATTTTAACCAGAGCTAAAAAGGGTATTGGGAGGTATACCCATGACATTGTTGTATTTTGTCATACACAAGGGGTAAAAATAGTTATTTTAATAAGGTCCCATTTGATCTTCTATTAGTAGGAGACTGGCTTCTCCTTCTATGACATAAGAAGTTGATTGCCCTAATAACTTTGGGAAAAACACTTCTCCTTTCACAGGAGAAGTGTCTTCTTATGCTAGCGAGACATCAAATTTTGAGCCATACCTTTTTATTTTTTTAAAACGTGGGTCCCACTTGATATTCTATTTGCTGGAAACTGACTTCTCCTCTTGTGGCATGAGAAGTTGATTGCCTTAATAACTTTGGGAAAAAATACTTCTCCTTTCATAGGAGAAGTGTCTTCTCATGCTAGTGAGATATCAAATTTCAAGCCATGCTTTTTCCTTTTTTAAAAAATAATGTGGGCCTCACTTGATCTTCTATATGCAGGAAATAGGCTTTTCCTGTGACATAAGAAGTTGATTTCCCAATAACTTTTGTATCAAATCACAACGTTGAAAAAAAATTAACATTTCCCTTCTTGGGATTAGATTATCTCTTATCAAAAACAGAAAAAAATAAATATGGAAGGAAATAACCATAAAAGTGAAGGTAATATAAATATGTTACTTTTTTTTAATATTTAAAGGATATACCAAGTGGTCAGAACATCCGTCAAATTTTGCTCCCCACCATCGTAGGATACTCGAAAGCCTGACTTGTTCTAAAGGGATAATTAGGTCATGAAATCCAAAAAAGAAAATATTGACAAAATATTTAATACCATCCCAAACATGCAAGATCCACTTCAAACTTTTTTAACGGTGTTTCATGTCAATTCTTTGAAGCCTGAGACGTACTTAAATCAAAGATTGTAACATTTGAAGAGTGTTCGGATATTTTACAGTCGAAATAGGAGTTTGTGTGTGGTGAAATCTTAGATGATGAATAAGTTGAAGAATTCTTGATATGCATTGAATGAAAGGGAAGAAGTTTACGAGAACAGTAACAACAAGGTGGATTTTGGTGCGTTAAGGGAGCTATACAAGCTTCTAGTGACTAAGCTTTGGTTCTCCATCCAAGAGTGAATTTATGTTCCATAGATTCCACTTGGAAGGAGTTCATTGACAAATAAATGTGAAGAAGGTAGGTCGCTCTCTTCCAAACTAATCAAATTCGATGAAGAAGATTTTTTGGAGTTTTGTAAAGATTTTAATCTACTGAAATAACACTCTAATGAATTATAACAAAAATGAAACATCTTGACATGTTGTCAAACAGGGTTTTTGAGTATAACTTAGAATATCCCCCGGTCGATAGCTGAAAACTAATCCCCTCGAGAGGTAGAGATCTTCGGGTTTTGTCTAAGGGATCCAACTATCTACTAACTTTGCCGAATTTGTTGGTCAAACACTTTTTCTTGCTTATGATATTGGGGTTTGTATCTTAAAACCATGCCAGAGTTAAATGGTAGGCAAATATATTTTTTATTAATGGGCTAAACACAATCTAAATACGTGTCTCTAACATCACGTCTCAAACTAAAATCATTAATTATAAAAGTTTTTTTACTTAACATTATTCTTACTTAAATTCATTTCTAATCAATAAAAGACTTAACCAACCACTTGTAAATTGTTTTTTTTTTTTTTTTTGATAAACGCTTTTTTAAGTCTTCAATTGTTCTTACTATTGGAAAACAATTCGGTTTTATCTAATAGAAATGTCAAGATATCATAAATGATCATTGCCTTTGAGATTTCCTCAAGTGCAAAAGTCTTATATGATGTTTTAGCAGCTTGAAAACTGAAAAGTGTCATAAATGGCTTCCATTACCATTAATGAAACGCACTATACCTGCCAGTGCAAGTGGTCTAAGTTGTACATGGCTGGTGTAGTGGACCTACATGACCTAATAATTAATGCTTCCCTCAACTAAAAAATAATAATAATAAAAAAATTCTTAGACTAACATATTCACCTAAAATAGAAGATTTGGAACTTAATTCTTCATCCTCAATAATTGTTAATTTCATCAGTAAATGGATTTTTTTATTATAAAAAAAAAGTGGGAAGACCATGGTGGAGCAGAATTGCTAGAACTAAAAATGAAATATTCCTTTTGCCTCATTCTTTTGGAACCAAACTGAACTTTATCTACCAATATCTTTTGTATGGTTATCGCTTGTGACATTCAATAGTGTTGTTACTTTTGGCAGTACATTATTGCCTCCTAAGGTACAACTTAAACAAAAAATAAAAAACAAAAAATTATTCAAAAAGCAAAAAACAAAAAAAATAGCTATCATGGATTCTCTAGGCATGGTGATTTTGCATTGAAGTAACGTTGATCCCAACTCATATCTCATATTAATATTTTGTTGCAAACTTTTTTTCCCCCAAGATATCCTCGTTCAATAGCTGAAGACTAATTCTTTTGAGGCGAAAGATTACATGAAGTGGATAAACCTTTTCGGTATCTTATTGTGGTTCTGATACAATAATGCATGCATCATGATATTCTTGTTTTGAACTATATTTGATAATTACGGTGTAGAGCTTAATTACTACATGATTTATACAGAATTTCTTGTTTTCTGTTTTAACATGGTACTTAAGACACTAAGGATTGAACTTTGTGTTAGATCTCCCTTGGATGAAAAGGAAATCAGAAGATGAACGGAAACTTCCAGTAACAATTTTATTCAATGCTTAACCAAATACTGTTACAACAACCGTATATATGGGACACGTAACCTATTACTGTTACAACTAAACACCTTTCAGTTACAACCAATTGACACGTGTATTACAGCTGTCCTCTCACTATTGCTATCATTTTACAATGTATATCCTTTCCCTCAACTATGTACAAAAGTCGGTTAACAAAAATGATCCCTCAACTTGACTGAAGGTGCTCTTGCTCTACATGATTTCCTTGCAGCCTCCTTCTCTCTAACATACCTCCCCCCATCAACCACAACCTTGTCCTCAAGGTTCAGATCCGAATAAGCCTGTCTCAAGAACTCTTCTCTCTCCCATGAAGCATCCTCTGGAGGAGCATCAGACCACTGCACCAACAACTCCTTCCTGTCATGATGTCTAACCTTAACCACCCTGCTATCCAAAATGGCGATCGGCACTTGCAGAGGCCGATTATCCACCTCAAACTGTGGAACAAAGATGGGCTTATCAGGTGGTGGACCAAACCAAGGTTTCAGCAGAGAAATATGGAATGTAGGATGAATACGGCAGCCTTGTGGTAATTCAAGTTGGTAAGCCACTGCACTCACCATCTTAATAATGCGAAAAGGCCCAAAAAATTTCTTGGCCAACTTATGATTACAACGTCTTTCAACCGATACCTGTCTATATGGTTGAAGTTTCACCCAAACGAAATCCCCCACTGCAAACACCTTATCACAACGATGCCTATCGGCTTGAGACTTCATCCTATTCCGTGCTTGCTGCAAATTCCTCTTCAATTTACTCAACAATTCATTCCTTTGATCCAACAAGGTATCCACTGCTTCGATTTTTACCAGACCCTTGGGATAAAAAGGAATCTGATGAGGAGGCTTACCATATAAAGCCTGGAAAGGGGACATGCCAATAGCCGAATGTGTTGCAGTGTTATAATGCAACTGTGCCCAACCCAACAACTTGGACCATTCATGCGGTTTGTCATTGCAAAACAGCCTCAAATATTGTTCCACATACCTGTTGGTAACCTCAGTCTGGCCATCAGTTTGTGGATGGTAAGCTGTGCTTGCTTTCAAAGTTGTTCCACTATTCTTGAAAATAGAAGACCAAAATTGGCTTAAAATTTTTTTGTCCCTGTCAGAAAGCAAGGATCGTGGAAATCCATGACTTCTAACTACCAATTCACAAAAAAGATTGGCAACCTTGGCAGCAGTAAATGAAGTAGGTAAAGCACCAAAATAGGCATATTTACTCAACCTATCAACAATGACTAGAATTGTGGTATAACCATTGGAAGGTGGCAAACCCACTATGAAATCCAAGGTTAAATCCTCAAAAACTCCCTCTGGAATTGGTAAGGGTTGTAATAACCCGAATGGTGCTTGAGTCATGGTTTTCATTTGTTGACAGAGCTGACAAGCTCTTACATATTCTTTGACATCCCTCCTCATTGTCGCCCAATAAAAAGAAGCAGCCACCCGCAACAATGAACGCAACACACCAGCATGCCCTCCTACAAAAGAATCATGAGCCTCTTTAAGCACCAATGGAATAAGTGTAGACTCAGGGCTGAGGAAGAACCGTTGCTTATGAAATAATATTCCATCTTTAACAGAAATGAAAGGAACAGCAGTGGAATCAGCCTGTAATTTCTGATGTATCGATAACAGATATGGATCTGTTTCATTCTCGACCTTGATCTGAGCTAGAACATCAAATATGGGCTCCACTAGAATGGCATGGAGGGAAGGACTGACTAAATCATCATGACAACGAGATAATCCATCAGCAATGACATTCTGTTTTCCTGGCTTGTATTCTATTGTAAAAGAATATCCCATCAACTTACATACATATTTTTGTTGCTCCAAGGTTTGGATTGTTTGCCCCAAAAGTTCCTTAATGCTTCTATGATCAGTTTTGATTGTGAAATGCACTCCCAATAAGTATTGCCTCCAACGTTTTACTGCTTCCGAAATAGCATATAATTCTTTAACATAAGTTGATGCTACACTTAATCTTGGTCCCAGCCTTTTACTAAAAAATGCTACTGGTTGCTGATGTTGTAACAAGACAGCTCCTATGCCTGTGTTGGATGCATCTGTTTCCAATATAAAAGGCACCTGAAAATCTGGTAGTACCAGAATTGGAGTACTAGACATAGCCATTTTGAGCTGATCAAAGGCTGATTGGGCTGCTGCAGACCAAGAAAAAGCACCATGCTTCAATAAATCTGTTAGTGGGGCAGCAAGGGTAGCATATTGCCTTACAAATCTGCGATAATAACCTGTCAAGCCTAGGAATCCCCTAAGTTGCTTAACTGACTTAGGAATAGGCCATGACATCATTGCTTCAATCTTCTTAGGATCAGCTTCCACCCCCAACCGAGACACCCTATGCCCCAAATACTCAATATTTTCTACTCCAAAAGCACATTTACTCATCTTCACAAAGAATTTATGCTGCCTCAAACAGTGCAAGGTGATGCCTAAATGTTGAACATGTTCCAATAAAGAAGGACTATATACCAATATATCATCGAAGAAAACAATGATAAACCGACGAAGATATGGTCTAAACAACTGATTCATAACCGCTTGGAAGGTGCTAGGAGCATTGGTCAAACCAAAGGGCATGACTAAGAACTCATAGTGTCCTTCATGAGTGCGAAAAGCTGTCTTGGAAATGTCATTTGGTAAGACTCTGATTTGATGATATCCAGCCCTTAAATCCAACTTAGAAAATATACTCGAACCTCCCAACTCATCCATCAATTCATCTATGGTGGGTATGGGAAATCTGTCTCGAATAGTAAGCTTGTTCAAAGCTCTATAATCCACACACATTCTCCATGTATTGTCTTGCTTCTTAACCAACAAAACAGGAGAAGAATATGGACTGGTACTATGTTGTATGAAGCCAGAAGACAGCAGGCTATCAACTTGTTTGTCAATCTCTTCCTTCTGATGATGCCCATACCGATATGGTTTCACATTAACTGGCTTTGAACCTGGCTCTAGATGTATAGCATGATCCATATTCCGAAAAGGAGGTAACTCCATGGGCAGTAAAAAAACAGATTGATGTTCCACTAAAATATCCCATAACAAAGGATCTATAACAGACTTATTAGCCATTAACTCTGGACGTACAGCAAGTGGCTCTGTAGTGTCATTTGTTGCTGCCATATACCAGCAATGCATTCGAGACAGAACAGCCTCCTGGTTGTTCCCTTGAGAGGAAGTGCCATGTAAAAACACATTCTGCCCCTTCCATACAAACTCCATCGAAAGATGCTTATAATCATGGGTCACTTTCCCTAATGTCTCCAACCATTTCATACCCAAAATCAACCGTACTGTGGACAGTTCCAATACCCAGAAATCAACCAAAAAGTGGTACCCCTGTACCTTCAGCTGAATTTGTTGACACTTGTGGTCACAAATAAGGAACTCTCCATTACCAAGGAACACACGCATCTTCTTGACCCTGACTAACTTGAAGCCCAGCTCCACAGCTAATTCCTTTTGGACAAAATTGTGTGTACTTCCTGTATCCACCAAAGTCTTTATTCTTCTTCCACATATCTCTACTATGAAGTTAAATGCCTTAGCATTAGAATTACCAGAAAGGGAAAGTAAGGCTGCATCCTCCCTTTCAGTAGAAGTGGAAATGGAATTCCAAACTATTTCCTCCTCATCACCATCGGCATCAGATTCATCTCCTAGCAGCAGCAACATTTTACTAGGACATTTATGTTGTTTAGTCCACTTAGATTCAACCTTTGAAGGAGGGGGATCTCTAAAATCACATTCAAAACCTAGAAGAGACCGTCATTGGAGAGGGAGAAGGTTGTTCGTCGTTCGTTCTTCATTGATTCTTGTAATTTACTTTCTTGTTGAATTTTATTTGAGATCAGCCATGAATATGGTTGGCTAGATCTTTGTATTGTGGTAAGGGTCACAACCCTGAATGTGAACCCCTTGTAGTTTGGATCTGATTTATATATGTTTATCCTTTTGCATCTATTTCCCTTCGCTCTTCATCTCATTGATCTTTTAGATCTGATCATTCTAACAGATCACCAGGGTTAGGATTCACAATAGGGATATTGGGATCCTAATACCCGAACAGGAGGAAAATAGCTGTTCATGTACGCACTAGGGATAGGCTACATGAACCGCAAACGCGAGAGATTCACCGAATTGCATGATTAACCTGAAAAGGAATCACTAAGGGATTAGGGTTCTAATAGGGTTAATAAGGTTAAGATCACTAAGGGATTAGGGCTTAACCAATTAAATAAAAGATGGTGAATCGTTTGATCAAAAGAGTAATTCAATTGTAGATTTATATTCAGATTACAAGGTGGGGATCAGACAGGTGTTTGTACTCTTACTGCAATCTTTTCACAATTGTTTTTCACAATCTCTTTCTTCATCTCTGTCTTAAGAAAACCCTAAAAATACGCAATTTACTTTTTAATTTACTTTTTGTTTTTGAATCAACAATTATTGCTACCCTCTTTTTCCATTCAACTTAAGGGGACTGGTTATTATAGTACTTGGTCTACAATCCCTGTGGAGACGATACTCTACTTCATCACTTTTATTACTTGAAACGATCGGTATACTTGCCGAGTTCGCAACATATGTTACCTGACACAACTTCTTTTTCCTACACCGTGGCGGGGCCAGAAAAAATTGGGAAGCTAGTGTCAAAAATTAGCCAACCATAGAGGAATTTAGTGCTAAAACTAGCCGTTACGTTACGAAGGAAACAAACTATTTACAGTCAGTGAAGATAAAAAAAAGGCTTCTGATTTTAGAAATCAGCGAGTGCAAAGGCACTGGCTAGTTCCAATGTAATTATGCCACTGTTCCTACTCACTCAAAAAGACGTGCGACTCATTCCAATTTAATTATGGGTTTTATAAGAGTTATGTTGTAGGAAAAGTGATTGTGTTATGTTATAGAGATTCGTTTTGCATGTTAGAGTTTTTTTTTTACTGCGGGCCCCACAAAATGTTGTGTGTGTAGGAAATTTTTTGTGATCATATTAAATGATAGATAATAAACCCTTTAATTATTTTTTCTCTTTCTATGCAATGAGACCCACAATGTTTATATGTTTATAACATGATACAAAAAATTGTCATGCATCATTATATTCATAAAACTCTTCATTATATGCTTACTTTAAGGTATGTTTTTCTTAGATTACCTTTTCAATTTTTATTTTTGGTAGACGATTACCTTTTCATTTTATTGATAAATACTTTCAGTATAAGTAACATGATAATTATAGATATTTATTTTCCTTTTTTTTTTTATCTATTCCCATCGTATCTAGTAATTAATAGGTGTAACTTAATGTACCTCCCCATAACTTTTATGTTTCATGTTTGGTCTTTTACTCCAACAATTACTTTCAAGTGAGTAAAAATTATTGATTAAAGTATTAAAGAGATTATTCCCTTAACTACAAATATTGAGTTTAAGCACTTAAAAGAGAAAAAATATTTTGAGAGAAACACTATACAAAATTTACAAAGTGTATAATCGTTGAATAGATAGAATTTTTTTTTTTTTTGGTAAAAGGATAGAATTTTATTTTTTAAAGAAACCCACTATCAAGCGGAGTATATTTTCTGAATTTATGTATATAAAAAAATTCAGATTTTTTTTTTCAAAAAAGAAATCTGATTTATAATTTCTATGAATTTCTTATAAGCATGCAAATTTTGTTTCTATTAAAAAGGTTACCAGTTCGAAAAAAATCCAACAAAACAAAAGATAAACTTAGAATTTAGTCTTTAAAATTATCTCCACTTATAATTTAATCTTTAATTCAATTATTACATGAGTTAGTTTTAAAGACTTCTAACTGAAAGTTTTATAGGCTAAAATATGCAATAAATGATTAAATTAATACAATTTATATGGAAAAAAGTATTTATCCTTTTAAATTACACAACTTATATCCTTTCACTCTCACAAAGAGGTGAGACCCACACCTTTATTTTTTTTTGTGAACTCTCTCTCCTCCTTTATCTATCTACTTTTCTCTCTTAAAATGACACAACTTTACATCTTTTAAAATGACACACACTTTTCTCAATTTTTATATACCCAGAAACTAATTAAGACAAGTTTTGTGAATATGAATTGCAAGGGGACTAAAATCGTAGTGTATTCAAAAAGAAATTATACACTTACGTATAAAAAAAAATTAAAAAATTATTCACTTAAAAAACAATAACTTTTATCAAACAAAACCCACATGCATTCAAAAAGTTTTACATCGGGACCCTTCTCCAGCTCAAAGAAAATGAAACCATAGTTTAATTCATCAATGATGGGATAGTGGCATGCATCATAGGGCCATCAATCAAACAAACGAATGGTGCAATCCTTTAATTGTTGTTCACTACATGAAACTTGAGACCACGATATCTCTCTCCACATGGTACAATAATAAAGTACTTAAACAACCAGCTAGTTGGCATATTCGAGGGGTTGGTTGGTTAGGTAATTAACTTAATTCACCTTAATTATTTTTCCTAATTTGAGTATATTCTCTCATTTTGAGATTTACGTGATACTATGACATGAAAATTTTGTGTCAATCTTTTTTTTAATATATATATATATATATATATATATATATATATATATATAAACAAAAATATTTGAAATATAACATACCTAATATAAAAAAAAATTAAAAGAAATCTATTACAAAGATTAAGATCACTTCATTTGACTCATATTTTACGTATTTTTTTATTGTTAAACTCATTTATAATTGAATTCGTGTTAAAACTCAAAATAATTTCTTTTTTAATGTATGTAATCAAAGAGTCATCAAGAAATTGGTCTTCTATTTTATTTCGAAGCTTGATCTTGATTTTATTTTACACATGCAAATCTTGACTTTTTACTTTCTTTTTAAATGTCAGAATCCACATGTGTAAGTATGTTTGTTACAAAAAATTTCATATGTTGTTGCTGCAGAAGAGATGAACCCATAAATAAATCATGTTATCCATTATCAATAAATTAGATACCCACAAAGTTATATATGTCCTTTCATCCTTCCATTATCAATAAATTAGAATATTAGATATGACACTCTCTTTCTCTATTTTAACTATTTTCCATTTTCTTCATGCACACTCTTAATTTTTCTTTTTTGAAACACATAACCTATATATTGGCAAATGAACTACCGAATCAAGCCCCCCACTTTTTAATATTTTAATCCTCGAAATATTTAACTTCTCTTTGTCTTCTTCATAACCAAAATCGTCCTTGATTTTTCAAATTGATACAATTAGGAGAAGCTGAATGAAAAATGCAAAAGCGTGATCATTTTCTTAAATTTTACCCCAAAAGAAAGTAAGAGGGGCTGAGGCGAGTTATTAACTATTACTGAAAATTGAAGAGTGAAGAGGTACTTGAAGAGTGTTTCAAGATTGAGTCTCACCCCCTTCAATGAAAATGCTTGTGCTTCCTCTTCAGTTGTCTTCTCTTGCAACTGCAGGCTGAACAATTTTCACATGTTTGACTTGAGTCATTGAGGTTTTGTGCTTCCTCTACACTCACACGCATGTCAGTAATTTATCCTCTCACACATATTTTGTAATATTATTAAAATACCATTTATATATATATATATATATATATATATATATATATAATTTTTTCCATCAAATTTTAGGGGGGGCGGGGGCCCACCCTAGACCCCCTCTAGGTCCGCCTCTGATATAGAGAGAGACATTAATTTGATAAAATTTTATTAAGATTTGTAAATATTCACCAAGAAATGAATCTACATAATTTTCAAAAGAAGATTACTTGAAATTTTAACATCATACAGTCCCTTATTACTGTTATAAATTTATTGTATTATAAATTATTATTACTTTTCTGAGATATTACAACTAATGACCCACTAAGTGTTGAGTCAAAAATATATTTTCTAATAGAAGTTTATTTATTCTAGGATATATCCATGTAAATTTTTAGAATTTTAGGATCCTCTTACATATCCTAAGATAAGAATTGAAGTTTTGTTCTTGAAGTAGCTCAATCGGCAAAGTTGAGTGCCCAGGGTTGCTTGGTCCACGGTTTGATCCTTGACCCAAGCAATTCTAGAATTCTTTTGGAGTATAGGGAAAAGGCTCCCACTTTGATGGAGAATTAGTCTCATCCTTCCTCTCAATGACGTACACACATTGTTACCATTGTATGCACTTGCAGATATGAAAATTAGAGAAATGTTTTTTTTTTCAAAGGGGTGGGTGATTTAGGTCAAGTAAAAAAAAAAGATTTAGAAAGATTGAAAAGAAAAAAAAGTAAAGATAAGCCCATTGTAATGTTCCAATGTAACATCTTAATTGACTCTTGATTACTATTTTTTTTATGTTAAGTTAAAGTTTTTTTTTTCTTTTCTTGTTTATATATATATATTTTTTAATACGTTTAAAATTTTCATTAAAAAAAGTCTTCGGGGGCGCTGCCCCAAAACCCCACATTAAGTTTGCAGATATAATTTTTTTTATCTGGATCTGCAACGGCTTCCTCTTGTGCCATAACTTAATGTACTCGTTGTTCCAATGAGACCGAGAATAAGGTGAAATGAGAAGATAGCTTATTAGGTGAACTGAGAAGATAGCTTATTCCAAGAACAAAGTGGCCGGAAGAGGTTGAATAAACCTCTAGTTTATGCGGAAAAAAAGAAAAGAGTAAATACAATTTTTGGTCCTCAACAAATTTTACGATACCCGCTTTAGTCCATAGCAAATAAAAAGGCCCATCGCGGTACCTAAAAAATTTAAAATGGACCAATTTTAGTCCTTTTGAGGACTAATATGGGTCTTTTTTGAAATTGTCAGAGACCACGATTTCAACTAAATGTGTCCATTTTGAATTTCTTAGGGACCACAATGAGTTTTTTTTATTTGGTAGGGACTAAAATGGGCATCATAAAATTTGCTGAGGAACAAAAAAGATATTTACTTAAAAGAAAAAAAGGGGAAGTTATAGTTACAACATTTTTTTTATAACCTCTTACAACCATTCCTTATCACGTTGATTTCCGCCAATCAACGATAATAAGATATGATCGTAAGAAGTTATAAAAAAAATTATAACTATAACCTTAAAAAAAAAAAGTGCACTTTCTACTTTTTCTCGTCCTGGATTTATCTGAATCTTTTGCCTTGCTCTTCTACTTTCTCTCTCTGGTTTTTATTGAAATGCTGAGAGCCGTTTGATTTTTATCAAAGGGTCATTAGTTGTCTGTGTAGAACAAGGTTGGAGAACAAAAACATCCTTATTTGGGGTTAGGTTTCTAGGATCAATCGAATTAAAAATCGTTCCTTTTTGCTCTTGGGTGTTCAAATTTACACACAAGAATTCTACCCAGGTGAACTTGAACTCGCATTCCACATCAATCTTCTTTCCTGATATGCATATATGATTCGAGGGAATCACACTCACCATTGAATAGTATCCATAAATTGATTCGGATTCGTCTTATACTTGTCGTTTTAGCTGAAAAAGAATGGAATCAAGTAGCGGTGATAGTACTGTGTCATCATTGATCATGATGGATGAGGATGTTGTGCATCCCCACCAGTTTTCTTCAATCACCAAGCTACATAGCAATGGTCCTGCTGCTACCAGTGTTCATGAGCTTCTTGAATGCCCTGTTTGCACCAATTCAATGTACCCTCCAATCCACCAGGTTTGTTCTTTATTCAATTTTGATTCATGGGTTGGGTTGGTTCCTTCAATTCTGCTCTTAGTATACGTTGACTTGGTACCTTGTTTCGTTATTTTTAAGCAGTTGTTGCATTGGAAAGTGTGCTATTGAGTTTAGGGGTTGTGGTTGGATTTTGTTTTATGGATCTTATGTTTGGTGGAATTTTAGTTCGGATGGTTTTGGTTATGTTGAGTACTAGGGGAGGTTGAGATAAGGGTAACGGTAGTTGTGATTTTTGACTTTTCAGGGATTATGAGTTCATCCTTCTCTGTTAGACCTTGTTTACATAAGGTAAAGTTATATGATTAGGGATGAATGAAATGGGTAGTGTTTGAACTTTATTATTTATCTAGCTCTAGTGAATTTTACTTAACTCTTTTTCATGTTGGCACTGCCATATGAATGATTCATATAATAAGCTTGGTTCAATCTAAGAGGCATATGTCCTTCATCCCACTCATGTTTACATTGCTTTACAAAGCAACGTAGAAAGGGGCTGTTCCATGGTGCTTCTAACAATTGTGATTTGTGCTTGTATTGGTGGTTTTGGAAGTGGTGTGAAAAATTATGTACACTATGATTTTTGCCCACCTAGGGTGTGGTGCTATTTGGATCTGTTGGATGATAAAAATTAAATGAGTTTAACGGCTGAACAAGAAAGTTATTACCCATCCTCTTTATACCTATTTATGGTAGGGGCAAGGTTTGGTGTGACTGTGAGCACTTATCTCTACAAAATAAAAAGGCATAAATGTTGGGTGAAATTTTTCATACAATACTGGATACCTTTGTAGATTGCAATTCAAAATTTAGTAACTTGCATTAAGGGTTTCTAAGTTATGCTATAGGTCACAAAACCTGCTATGGGAGAATTAGATGCATCTCATGCAACCAGCACAGGATGATATTTAAACTTTCTTTAACTCTTGGTTACAGAATTAGAGTTAACCAAAGGATAAGAAAATGTTCATCATTTTACTAACTACTAATGAGAAGTAGCTGGAATGGAAACAATAAAAGGATCAGGTGTTACCGAAGATCATAATCTAACACATGAAATCCCCTCACTCATCAGGGATCTCACGTAGCTCGCTTATTTGCAAATATCGAGTTCAACAAAATCTGTTGATTTCTTTAATTTAAGGCTTCACTAGTGCTTAAGTTTATTTCAACAAGTAATGGTGTATCATGTTCATGTCAGATTTTGTCTTTATTTTTTGTGAGGAATATTTTAGCTATCAAGTTTCTTGGCCTTGTAGGAATACAAATAACTAGATAAATTTTATTAACGATGCCTATTGACTGATTCTTAAATCAATTTTTTTTTTGTCTGCAGTGCCACAATGGCCATACCCTTTGTTCAACTTGTAAGACAAGGGTACACAACCGGTGCCCAACTTGTAGACAGGAACTCGGTGATATAAGGTGTCTAGCATTGGAAAAGATAGCAGAGTCACTTGAACTGCCTTGCAGATACAGCTCTCATGGGTGTCCAGAGATATTTCCTTATTATAGCAAACTCAAACATGAGTCTATTTGTAACTTCAGACCTTACAACTGCCCCTACGCTGGATCAGACTGCTCTGTTGTTGGGGATATTCCATACCTTGTTACTCATTTAAGGGATGACCACAGGGTTGATATGCATTCTGGATGCACTTTTAACCATCGCTATGTCAAGTCTAATCCCATGGAAGTAGAAAATGCTACATGGATGCTAACAGTAAGTCTACTCTTCTCTAAATTATACTTGGAAGAAGAAAAGGAAAGAAAATTGTCTGAGATTGTAATGGAACTTGTTCTAGACTAGTTAAATGGTCTCAACTCCCATTTCCCATTACATGACATGCACTAAGCATCTTACTCCACAACTCTCTCTCAACTTCCCTCTATTCCACATAACCATCCACTAAGCACACTATAACACCATTAGTCACTTGCAAAACCACCCACTATGTACACAAACCCCCTAAAATTCATCTATATATGGCCCCCCATGATGAAGGAGAAGGGAGGCTTTTTCATTATTCACGAAGTTTACCACCATAGTCACAGCCTTCACACTGACATATCTTGTGCCCATAGTACATCCTATCTACTTTGCAGGTGATTCACACACACCCCTGATTCATACCATTGGACTATTGTGCTTCTCATCACCAATTATATCTACCTTTGCTCCGTAGGTATAACTACTAGCTCTTAAGCTAGACATATTTGTTCAACTCCAAACAGAACTATATAAGCATGATTGCTTTCCGAAACTTCCTCTCCTTTGCATGATCTGACCTCCAACCAATATCTTGATGTGATATTCATTACTATGCATTTGCAGCAGAGTTTTGCTTGATTTCATGCACAAGCACAACTACAATTTACTTACATTGTTTTCTCATCCAAAATGATATGGCTTACTGTTGTATTGTTTCTGTCAGGTCTTCCACTGTTTTGGTCAGTCTTTTTGTCTCCATTTCGAAGCTTTCCAGCTTGGTATGGCTCCGGTTTACATGGCATTCCTCCGTTTCATGGGCGACGAAAGAGAGGCTCGGAGCTACAGCTACAGCCTGGAGGTAGGAGGAAATGGACGTAAACTAACTTATGAGGGCAGTCCAAGAAGCATTAGAGATAGCCATAAGAAAGTTAGAGACAGTCATGATGGCCTCATTGTATATCGGAACATGGCACTTTTCTTCTCAGGTGGGGATAGGAAGGAGTTGAAGTTGCGAGTAACAGGAAGGATATGGAAAGAACAGAACTCTGAAGGTGGAGTGTGCATACCAAACCTGTGTAGCTAGATTTCTTGCATCTTTCCCCTTCATCTGAGTTAAATGTGGGGTAATAATGTTCTTGCTAGCTGTTGATAATTTTGGAAAGTATTTACATCTGCTGAATGGTGATGGAGATTTCAACTTACAAAAGAAGAAGTTCCTTTCCCTTTTCTTGAGTTCTAACCAAGATACCTTTGTCAAGTGTTTGTTCCTACGTGTATCATATGCTAAATTCCTCAAAACAGTTTTTTTCTCATAGAAGTGTTTAAATCTTGCATCGCTAATCGGATTTTTTTTTTTGGGTTTAAACTTTTCTACATACTTTGCATGGACAATACTTGCCTTGTCATTCCTTCTAGCCAGCCATATAGAAGGAACGATTGATTATATATGTGTTTATGTAAAATGATGACAAAATTAAATTAGTTGCTGCGATTGATCATAAATAATGTTATTTGTTTAATAATTTTATCTTGCTTCTTGTTTCAAATAGTTATAAAAATTAAATTTTATCTTGCTTTTTGTTTCAAATAGTTATAAAAACAGCATTAATTATTACAAAATCAAAACAACTTTACAAATATTTAGCAACACATACGCAATCAAAACTTTGAAATAACAAAAAACTGAACATTTTTTTTCTGTCCCGGATCAAAAGAGAAAGATATAGTATTCAAAAAAGAAGAAAAAAGAAGAGAGAGATATATTAAGTAAAACAAATTATCTAATAGGCCATAGATGACACCTAATAGGTATCATAACAACGACTAAGTATATCGGGACGGTGACCATTTTGTCATGTTAGAAAAAAAAATTATCAGATTTTTACGCCAACAATAAATTTTGTCAAAATGACACGCAGCATAATTCATTACATAGTATAGCGAATTATGCATGCAAGTAATTCGTTACACAGTGTAGCAAAATATGTCACGTTAGAACCAAAAAGTGTCATGTGTCAAAATTGTTGAAATTCGCTACTTTATGTAGCGAATTTCAACAATTTTGACGCATGACACTTTTTGGTTCTGAACATCCTGACGTAGCATATTTCGCTACACTGTATAGCGAATTACTTGCATGCATAATTCGCTACACTGTGTAGCGAATTATGCCGCGTGACATTTTGGCAAAATTTACTGCTGGCGTGGCAGTCTGGTAATTTTTTTGTCCAAACGTGGCACTTTGGTCACTGTCCCTCATTCAATAAGTGTCACTTAGGATAAAAAAAATATTTTTCTTTCTTTTCCATACAAGCATGACAGTCAATAGGTATCATTACAACGAGATCATCTTTAGTATATTTGTAGTAGGTATATCTGTCATTCAACAAGTGCCGTTTGGATAAAAAAAAAATTCTTTCCTTTCCATACAAGCATGATAGTCATTTCTCCTTTTTTGTTGGATAGATACACTTAATGAATGGTACAAAAGTATTACTATAAATATTTCCTATTACAACCGTATAATGATGGGTGGAATCTCATTAGAAGTTTTCTTTCCAGTTTGATTGTTTGTCGTGGCACTGAAATGGAGAAAGGTTTTTCGTGAAAAAGAAATGATAATCACACTTTTTCTCACTTAAATGATACAATTCTATGTATTTTAAAAAGATAAACATCAAATCTTTTGTATAAATATTATTAAGGATAAGTTATAGGTTTCGCTTTTTTTGCTGTTACTGCAGATAAGTTATATGCAGTAAGCTCAATACGACGTTGTTTTGGGACGAAAATCATGATGTTTTTATAATTTTAATTTATTTCAGGATTATAATAATTTTTATATTTTTAATTTTTTTAAATTTCAATCCTAAAACCACGTCATTTTAGAAATAAATACAGATAAGTTAGATGTGGAGAAACATTTTTCCTTATTCTACCAATCTGTTTTTATACTAATCCCATATTAATTTATTTTTTTTGTATAACCCGGAAGTATCTTCATTCAACTCCTACAGTCACCTTGCTCTTAAGGTACGGCCCTGTAGACTAGGCCCTCATTGGAACAGCGGGTGCATTAAGCTTCGCTACTTGAAGAAGATGAGAATAATCCCATATTATTTAAAGATGTTTCATAAACGACGACGTGCTTGATCGGTGCTGGACGTTATCGCCTTGGGGTTTTAGAAAAAAAGAAAAGAAAATTCCATTTTTTCACACTCCATAGTTAAGCAAAAGCTTCATTAAACCATGCTCTCATCAATTCTTTCACTGTAGTTTCTCTACCTATGTTCATCCATGGACATTCTCAATGTTTCAACAATCCACAAAAACTTCCCAATCCCTACTTTTTGCTGCCCCAAAACTCTAAACCACAAAAAACTCTCCTACCCAATTCACCGAAACCCATTTTCACTCTATTTTCCAAGCTCCACAACCAGAAAGTTTCAAACTTGGGCGCATTTTGGCCGACCCACCAACCGCCGCAGCAACTCCCTGAGGAAGAAGCTTCTCCATGATCACCAGGTACGTCCCAATCAGATTCTCAACGACCCATCTTCTGTTTCCGGTATTGTTGTGGAAGAGAGTGATGCAGGGAATAAAGGGGTCTCTGGTGATGAAAATGTAGTTGAAGTGGAAAAACCAAAATCCAAACTTTTGGGTGAGTCTGTTTTGTTGAATAAATTGGAGAATTGGGTTGACCAATACAAGAAAGATATTGAGTATTGGGGCATAGGGTATGGTCCTATATTCACTGTTTATCAGGATTCCTTTGGTGGTGTCAAAAGGGTCTCAGTTGATGAAGAAGAGATTTTGAGAAGAAACAAGGTTCAGAGAGATGTAATTGAGGACTTTCCTGAAGTGAGTAGTAAAATTTTGGATGCCAAGAACCTAGCTAGGGAGATGGAGAATGGTAATAATGTGATTCCAAGGAATAGTTCTGTAGCTAAGTTTGTGGTTCAAGGTGAGGAGAAGGGTGGTTTTGTTAAGGCTGTTCATGGTTTTGTTGTTCAACCCAGATTGGTTTCTAAACTTTCAGGGTTTGGCAGCAAAGTGTTGTGTGTCTTGGTTGTCCTTTGGGCAGTGAAGAAATTATTTGCTTTTGGAGATAAGGAGGTCCAGTACACAGAAATGGAGAAGGAAATGATGAGGAGGAAGATAAAGGCAAGAAAGGAGAAAGAGATGTTGGTGAAGGGTGCTGTTGAAGTTATTCCTAAACCTTTGGAGACACCGGTGATAGACATTAAAAAGCCTAAGTTGGATAAGGAACAACTTAAGAACAATATTCTAAAAGCTAAGGCTTCTCCTGATAAACTTTTAGGACAGGATTCATCTGCTGAAGTGGGAACTAGGTCTATGGATATGGACTATAAAGTTCAAGAAATCAGCGAAATGGCTAGGCGGGCACGGGAAATTGAGGGAAGAGATCATTCTCTAGTTAGTAGAGATGTGGAAATGGATGACCCCGTGATTGAGGAATCATCCAATGAGATTGAAGTCATAAAAAAGAATAGCAAACAAGATGACATTTTAAGCAATGATCACAACGTAGTTGAAAGGAAAACAGCAGATAGTAATGCAATTTTGCAACCAACTTCTGTTGTGGTCACTGAGAATATTGATAATTCAACCTTGCGTGAGGTAGGTCCTGCAGATGAATGCAATTTGTATGCTTCAAATGTCACAGTTCCTGGTGATGGGGAATTCAATAAACGAGAAACAGAATTTACTGAAAATGCTGTGCACCTGAAGGACAGAGAAGATGACAAGCCCTCAGATACTCCTATTAATGGCTCATCCATGTCCAGTGAAAATTCTGTGAACAAGAAACCAAGGATCATACGGTCTGTTAAGGAAGCTAGGGATTATCTTTCGAAGAAGCATGACAAACAAGATCCTGACGCAGAATCTAAAATTGAACTCGTGAAAGAAAATGTTACTGATTTGAAGTCTTCAAGTGTTATTGATTTTAATGACAAGAAGTGCCAGAATCTGGAGATGAATACAATTGTGTCCGGAAGTGACACTTTGAAAGGAATCTCGGATTCTAAGTCTACCATGAATGCTAATGAAGATTCTAATCAGAAGAATAAGGAACTTGGGCCAACTAAGAATGACTACTTCAAAGACTCTGGCATTGAACCTGGATTAGAAGACCTTCAGAAGTCTGAGACCACTTTAGACCCTGAAGTTAATGGCATTGATACAGATACCAGGCTATATGTAAAGACAGAAAATTGGCCAGAGAAAAATCTCCATGAAGTTGAGCCCGTAATTAAGAAAATTAGAAGTGATGCTTTAAATGGAATATCACATTCTAAGCCTGTCATAAATCCTAGTGAAGATTCTAATCAGAAGGATAAGGAATTTGGCCCAACAAAGGATGATTACTCCATGGACTCTAGCGTTGAACCTGGAGTAGGAGACGTTCAAAAGTCTGAGACCACTTTAGACGGTGAAGTTAATGGTGTTAGGAGAGAGACAAAACTATCTGGAGAGACAGAGAATTGGCTGGAGAAAAACTTCCATGAAGTTGAGCCCATAATTAAGCAAATTAGAGCTGGATTTAGGGATAACTACATGGTTGCAAAAGAGAGAGTTAATCAACCTTTAGATATTCCCACAGAGATGGAATCACTTGAAGTTGTTGAAGATGGTGGAGAATTTGACTGGATGCAGGATGATCATCTTAGAGACATTGTCTTCCAAGTTCGCGAGAATGAACTGTCTGGACGGGACCCATTTTATTTGATGAATGCTGAAGATAAAGAAGCATTTTTCAGGGGTCTTGAGAAAAAAGTGGAGCAAGAAAATAAAAGACTTTCTCACATCCATGAATGGCTCCATTCAAATATCGAAAATCTTGATTACGGAGCAGGTATTTTTTCCTGTTTCTAAAATACATGATTCAGACAATTTAATCAACTTTTGATTTCTAGAAATGATTTTAGTAACATGTACTAGTTGTTTTCTGGCAGTTCATGAACATGATAATATTATTAACATGTTCCTGTATTTCTTATCAACTTTATTTTGTAGAACCAAATTCTTAAGATATATCAGCTAGCATTTTCTTTGAGTAACTTTAAACATTATGCTAATAGTTGTCTTTAATTCCTCTAGATGGCATTAGTATATATGATCCACCGGAGAAAATAATACCACGGTGGAAAGGGCCTCCTGTGGAGAAAATTCCCGAGTTCCTAAACGAATTCTTAGATCAAAGAAAGACAATTTCCACAAGAAATATGAAACCAGTGAAGAATGATGAGAATGGCTTTGCTAAAAAATCAGCCGATCCCTCTTTACAAGAAAAGGTTGACGGTTCTATAGCACCCGTTAAGAAGTCAAAAAATCCAAAAACTGTTATTGAAGGAAGTGATGGTTCTGTTAAAGTTGGCAAAAAATCAGGGAAGGAATATTGGCAGCACACAAAGAAATGGTCCCATGGTTTTTTGCAGTCTTATAACGCAGAGACAGATCCAGAAATTAAGTCCACTATGAAGGATATTGGGAAGGATTTGGATCGCTGGATCACCGAAAAAGAAATAGAGGAAGCAGCTGATCTGATGGACAACTTACCTGATAGGAACAGAAATGTCATGGAAAAGAAACTCAACAAGCTTAAAAGAGAGATGGAGTTGTTTGGATCGCAAGCAGTGGTTAGCAAATATCGTGAATATGCAGACAACAAAGAAGAAGATTACTTATGGTGGTTAGATCTTTCATATGTATTGGTATGTATGAATGTATATATATATATATATATATATATATATATATATTATTCTTAGTTTCCACTAGTTCACTAGCAAACATGAAATTAAGGATGAAAAATCAATGTTATGTCCTAGAATGATAGGTCTGGCTGATCAAAGCTACTTATCCTCTCTGTACTTTTCAGATTTTCCTCTCCCATTGGTTTGATTTTTTCTTCTTTTTTCTACTCATTGATACTGAATTAATTTGTTTATTTTCTGTCAGTGCATTGAAATGTACACAATTGATGATGGAGAAGAGAGAGTAGGATTTTATTCGTTGGAGATGGCTGCAGATCTTGAATTGGAACCTAAGCCATATCATGTGATTGCTTTCCAAGATGCTGGTGACTGCAAAAATCTTTGTTACATAATTCAGGCTCATATGGATATGCTTGGAAATGGCCATGCCTTTGTTGTTGCACGGCCTCCTAAGGTATTAAATTGTGCACTCGCACCAATGTTATTGGTTCCATAGATTATTTTAGAATTGAATTTGTTGATAACAGTGAAAGCTTTAGTTTTGTTTATGCTTTTGGTTGATTGTCTTGTGTCACAATTTGATATTATTGGTCCAACAAATAAGCAACTGTAAAGAACCTTGGGATACACCACTCCAAAAGCTAGCTCAAATGTTAGGAACGACGAAGAATTGAGCTAGCTTTTGGGGTGGTGTATCCCAAGGTTCTTCACAGCAACCATAGGAAAATTTCTTTTTTTGGGTCTGCTAGGACATGTTTTCTTTTTTATGAAATTTTCCTATTCCTCTTTGGGGTAATTTTTTTGAATGTTTTCTGAACTTTTATTGCATGTTATAGGATGCTTTTCGAGAAGCTAAAGCAAATGGGTTTGGTGTTACGGTCGTCAAGAAAGGTGAACTTCAGCTCAACATAGACCAACCACTAGAAGAAGTGGAGGAACAAATTACCGAGATTGGCAGCAAAATATACCATGATATGATGATGAAGGATCGATCTGTGGATATAAACTCAATAATGAAGGGTGTGTTTGGTTTTAGTGACAGCTCCACCAAGAGGTAATCATTTTCCATAAAATCAGCAGTGGTATGGTATACATTACATAAAATCTTAGATTTTTCAGTTTTTTCATCATTTTATTTGAATACTTATTTTAGTGATTTCTTTTGTCTCAATAAAAGGTTGAAGCGAAAGTTGAAGAAACCCAGAAAGGGATGATGGCTCTCAAACTATCAACAATAGAGATGGAGAGCATATGTCATCACAAGTTTGCATGGTTGAAGAAAATGATGCCATGCTTGCATGGTAGTAGTTTTTGTACTTTGTTTTTGGTACCCAAATCACAGTTTTGTATATAGTTGAGAAAGATATAGGTAATTATATTAGCTTTACCTAGGCAACTGCTGTTGATGGCATAGTTGAAATTTTCTTCACATTTAGAAAAAGTAAGAAGTGGGGCTTTTGATTTTTGTTTTTTATCCATAGGATTTTTCTTGTTTGCGGTTCAATGGCACTAAAGATGCTTCTATATTGTTATATGTAAAAGAGAAACCAACTTTTTAACAAAAATACTAAGATATATATTAGTAGGAAATTTGCCTCTTCCAATTCATAAAACATAAAGTTATCAACTACCTCTACAGCTTCGAAGTTGTCATTTGACTTTGTTTCCTCTTTGTGTTTGGATTGTTGAAAGGCATCTCAATCTGACTCTGGATCCTTTTTAAAGGCCATATGATATATCTTGTTAAAATAATTTTATATCCTAATTTATCCTTATCAAATGAAAATCTTATTAAATGAATTTAAGATATTAAATGCATTTTTATTACAGAAAAATATTTATGTATCTACCGTAGATAAGTTATCTGCATATATTCCCAAAATAACGTTGTTTTGGGATTGAAATATTAAAAAATTATAATTATAAAGACTATAATAATTCTGAAATAAATTAAAATTACAAAAACACAATGATTTTCGTCTTAAAATGACGTCGTATTGGGTTTACTGCATATAATTTATCTGCAATAATTACAGAAAAAACGAAGTATTAGAAAGATTATCAAGAGAATGTCTAAGAAGATATGCTCATTTTTTTTATATCATAATTTTCTCACCTCAAATTAACAAATATCCGGGTAACTGTTGTAAATCTGGTTGTAGCGGACTAAGGAGATATATCATATAACACTTTCTAGAAAGGGTATGTTTGCAATTTGCATGCATATAAATTTCGTTGTTAGATGGAGGAATTGCATTTGCCAACATCACGCACTGACTTGAAAAATGGGGTGTGCATAGTTTTGACTTTTGAAGATTTCGTTGCTCCAAAATCTCATCCTTGCTTGATTTATTGAAGGCAAAGTCAAATTTCACGTACTAAAGCAATGTCCCCACATTTCATGGTTGCATCGTCACTACCACGAGTGCATCCAACTACCCTTTAATATATTATGAGAAATATCACCACTTGCTCTTGACTTATTAAACACGTACTACATAATTTTTGCAAGCAGCATCAGTTAGAGAACCTTCAGAAAAACTTAATATTTTAGAAGGTAATTTTGCACAAATAAAGGTACCAATTATTTTGCATAGCTATTATTGATTTGGAGAAGTTGCAAATTTTGTAAAATGTTTGTCAAAGTCTTTTTGCTGAAAGAAAATAGCATTATTGAATTATAACATAAAATCCTGAATTCACAACTACCAAAGATATGTGTCAATTGCATTCTTAGCAGGCAACAACATTTTGAGTAATGACTTGTGCAAATGGCATATGTTTTGTTTTGATGTAACCAAACCCAAAGCATGCAATGCCTAACTAACCTTGGGGATTTTGAGGCTACACTTGATAGGAGTGAGAAGTAAAAGGTAAAAGTATAGAAAATAACTGTATCTCCAAATCTGTAGAACCCAAGCACACATACTGAACACCTCTCAATTTTCCATATGTAGTTTCACTTCTACAAAGGGTGACACCCATTAGTCATTAAAACATAAGAATACTAAGCTATAATTCAAGAGGTAAAGGATTTGTCTTCCATTACAAATTTCATAGTTCAGAGGTAAAAGGACAACTTGATGAAAGAATTTGTGAAACATTGGAAAATACTAAAAAAAAGAGCTAGAGAGTTATTACTGTGATGAAATAACAGGAAAACAATCATTTGAGCTATAGAAATGTACGAGAACACATGTACACATACATTTATATACCAACTTCTATTGCAGAACTCAGCTTTAACTAAGAAATGGAACTGGCGATCCCATCAAGGCGCTGGTCCATGATGTCGGAAACAGCATCCAGAAATGTAGCTTCAGTTGTGCCAGGAAGAATAGAATCCAGTGCTGCTTTTACAATTCCCTCAATCACAGACTCCTTGTTCAATGATTCTCTGCACATGAGGCTTCCAATGGCAAAGGGGGTCATCCCTCTCTCCACTCCTTTCTTCAGAAGCATGGTTGAGATTTGAAGAGTGCGAGCACATTCAACTGGCAGATCCCATCCATGAAACTTCAAAAGGGCGATATCTTCTTCGGCATCCAGTGACTTTATATAGTCAATGATCTCAGGGGAGTATGACTGGCGAGCTTGAGGCCAATAAAGCCATTCAAAGGTACAATCTTCGAACTGTTGGAACAGGAAAAAAACCTCAAATGACTGGTTTGAAGTATAAACAAGATTCAAGGAGAAAACCTACACAAATTATCACAAAATCCCTTCCCCCAACCCATCAAGAAAAAAGTCTGTAACGAATTTCAAAACAGGTCACCAAGAAAATGATGTTTAAGGCTAATTACATTTCCCACTTCTCAACATACCAGCAGTCTATCCAAAATAACAAATTTAGTTTAAAGAACATGATAGTGAGAAGAATGCACCGCTCGTAACCAAGCAGGAGAAAACCAAAGTTTACACTTCACATCAAGAGAACAATAAAGCACTATCACAGGCATTAAAAAAGAGAACAACTTAACAACAAAAATAAGATGCTTACACTTGTGGGCAAGCAGTATCCATGATCAATTGGAATCAAAACAGCCTGGTCATTTTCATCCTCTTTGCTGAGTAAAATATTTCCAGCATGCCTATCTGCATTTGCCAGTCTTATGTCCAGCACAGAAATTTTATGCACTTCCTTCACCGGGAAAGCCCCGGGCCCCATATCTTCAC
This sequence comes from Gastrolobium villosum, assembly GCA_032173675.1. NCBI lineage: Eukaryota > Viridiplantae > Streptophyta > Magnoliopsida > Fabales > Fabaceae > Gastrolobium > Gastrolobium villosum. The sequence continues at coordinate 144,931 of JAVKPL010007768.1, read as the reverse complement.
AACTTCCATTATTCTCCATGAACATTTGCAAAGAGCCAATCTTAGCAGTCCAGTCCCCTGGATGGTTAAATCCATTATGCCAACACTTAACCATAACAGTCGGGGGAACCCCGGCAAAGCCCTTCTCATCACCAAATAGTGATCGGCGTCCAGTGATTGGATGGTCCAAAATATAAGCTGCAACTTCCCTGAATGCTCCTTGACCAACTCTTGTACCCTTTTTTAATCCTTCACCATCTAATGACAAAGGCAAACCTCTAGGGTTATTCACAGCCATTGGCTCTTCATCAATAGGCTTAAAAACAGATACATACCTTTGCCCTGTTGAATCAAGCATAAAGTAAGCCCCCCCTGTACCCTCAGCAGATCTGATTGGATAATTTCCACTATCTAACCCATCACATGTAGAGTTTATCATATTCCAAATCTCTGAAGCTAATTCAATTTTAGGGTTAACAATAACTGGCTCCAAAAGAAGATCTCTATCAACAGCATTTCTTGGAACAATTTCCTCAATGGCACCATACTCCCTTCTTGCATCTTCTTTGCTAGCACCATAATTGCTCCTATAATTGTCTTCATTAACATCATAATTTTTTGTATCATTCAGCTCTGCTGCCACAACGGACAACTCATCTAGTCCTGTCCTAACTTCTGCATATTTCATTCTAACAAAAAGATGTATCACTGCATCACTATGTTTGCTGCAGATATCATCAATAAGCCTCTGATCCTCAAGCTGTTCCCCATTACACACAACTTCCTGCTGTTCAGGATCAGCAAACTGTTTCTCCCATTTCGCAATCTGTTGCTTAACATACCCAACATCCCTGCATCTTTCAGCCTGAAAAGTAAATTCCTTCCCACAAGAAGTTCTCACATTGATGGTCTGGATATCTGAGTGTCTGATTACCAAATGCAAAACATTCCCTTCTGTAACCCCATAGTCCTTGAGTAGAGAATTGCTCCGCGCTAACTCCCGGCCACCACAAACCAACTTTTTCTTGTTTGTTAATGAAGGAAGCCCCTGAGTTCTTTGGATTTTGAGTTTTACTGACTCAATGGTGTCACAAGGTAGAACACGCATTGGAGTCAAAGACCCCGAATAGGAGAGATATATGAAAATGAACTCATCATCCAAAGAAAAGTGTGGGCTATGGAACCCATTTGGAGACAACAATAGTTCCCTTAGGACAGGGCTAAGAGTGGTGACACCAGCAGATGACATTTTCACTATTGATGAAAGGAATGAAAAGCCAACAAAGCTTGAGCCTTTGACTTAACCCTGAACCCTAATTCCTACCAATTTTTCACAACAAGACAGCCATATATATATATTTGCACAATTAGAGCAACCTGGGGGCGATGGCACACCTACCCAGATGACCAAACAAGCTCAAAACTGAAACTTTAACAAAATAAGCACAAAAATTAACAATCTTGTGATGGAAAAATCGAGCCCCAAGTCCTAATTCCACATCTTTTCCCCAACAAAACCTAGAATCAACCCAACCCAGTACCCAAAGATTTCTGATTCGGATCAAATCACAAATAGGTCAGAATCAATGGCTATAAATTCATAATAGAGAAGATTCTTACCCCCAAAAGAAGAAGAAGCAGAAAGTTTGAAGCTTTGGCACCAATTGTAGAAAATAACGTAATGGGGTTTTGTTATTTGAGTTGAGGGAAGATTTCTCAATTCAATATTCGGAAAATAAGGGAAGGGTTGTTATTATATTGACTCTGACTGAAAATGAGAAACGCAAAGAGAGAGAGAGAGAGGATGAATTGTGGAACAAGTAGACGCGCGTAGCCGCCTGGTATTGTATACGTAGCGCTACTAGTACAATGTATTTGATGTTTATACTGTACCGTACACCTATACGTAGCTTAACGAAGAGTGTTAAGGTTTTTTTTTTTTTTTTTGGTCTTTTTTGTCCCTTTCTTTCGGAAATAAACCGGCAACATCAATAATCGTGGTATGTTCGGAGAAGCCGTTAAGTTACAAAATCGAGTGTCTCTCTCTCTCTCTCTAACCCACTAATGGCTTTTAACGTTAGCAATGACCACTAATGACAGTGACACTATTTTTTGTTATTTTAAAATGTAACGTGGGACGTGGGTCGTATCACTAATGTGTCACTCCCCATTATCTTCATTTTTAAATCACCACTATGGATCAAGACACTCTCAGATCCTAAGTAATTAATTGATAGATCTCCAAAAAAAAAAACTAATTAATTGACCAATGATTAATATAAATAAATTATTAAAATACGAGTATAGACTTACCATAATTTATTGGGAAAAGTTCACTTATGTCTATGTGAATCTCTTCCAGAATCACTTATGTCACTCTGGTTTTATGCCCTTGTGGTGTTTTATATTTTACAAAATACAGGGACATATATGATAAAAAAAAATGACAGGAATATAAATAATTCTGAAGTAAACCACCATTGGTAAACTTTCCCTAATTTACTTTATCGTATGTTGAGTAATGGAGTGAAAGACAATTTTCTTACGTTTGGTATATATAAGGGGATAATTGTCTAACCGAGAGGGTTGTCTTGGTGTTTTGAACTTATAGATTTGCACTTAGAAAAGTAAATTAATTTCTAATTTGTCAAGCTAATGTGGAAATGCGCCTTTAAAATTGTCTGAGAAAGAATTATTCTTGATTAACATGAAGGATAATCCGAAAATATTCTTCAACTTACCAAAAAAAGAATTGCACTAAATCACTCCATAGTGTGATGCCCAATAAAATAAGCTTGTTACAAATATAAATAAAATCATTATACGTAATCATGTACGTAAACCTCTGCTTGATTTGCATCCTATGCACGTCACTTATACTGGAACATATTCATGGAATATTGTATCCTCATTAGTTATTACCAATTTTGCTTTACCATAGCAACGTGAATATATGTAGGCGAGAATAAGGTTTCCAACATTACAGGTTTGAGGCCTTGACGATAATAATGTAAGAAGAAAAATGTTTTTTTTTTTTTTCTCATTCTATTATTTTAACAAAATATTTAAATTAAACCACTAAGATTGGTTTAGTGCTGAGAAATTTAAATAAATTGTATTAGATTATGTATTCAATTTCTACTTATATCCAAAATAAATATATTTAAATTTTGAATCAATCATGAAAAAACAAATTCAACCTAAAATGTTAGGGTGTCACGTGAAAGCCAATTAATGATTTTTTTATTATATTTCTCCAACGTAGTCTATCATCAATTGATGAAAAACACAACGTAGGTAATTAGTATGGAATACCCTTCTATTATATTTGATGATCATACAGAGGCACTTGGACCATATTACAATCAAAGGATGTTAACAAAGAATTATACATTTGAGTTTAACAAAAGCAATTTCATGAGGCTTAAAAACTTTCAGTTTGAAGATTCAATGGACTAGCTTCCGCAGCCTAATTAGGTGCCAAAAACTTCTCATGCTGTGCATGTTTCTTTCTAAAAGTAGAAATTGCAGGCTTTTCTAGATATTCTAAGGAAAGGGCCATCCTTTCAATAGCCACAAAAGATAAGAGATTCGGAAACTAGAATGGCCACATTTCCCTCAGTTTCTGGATGACAGATTTTTCTGGTATTCAAGCTGAGTGTGATTCTTCTGTTTCTGCATTCAGCACAAAACTGGGAAATGCTAGAGTTATGTCCCTGAAATTAAAATCAACAAGTGATTTAGAAACAACCATGTTACTTGGAATTAGGGAGGTGCAAAATAACCAAAAAACTGGGTCAAACCATGAACCGAACCGCTCCATAAAATAACCAATTTTTAAAAACCAGTTCATGAATCGAACCGGTTTTTAAAGAACCGATTCATGAACCGAACCAGTTTTTAGAACCGGTTTAAGAACCGAATCGTTTCCGAACCAAACCGAATCACTTTCAAACCGAACCAAATTAATTTTTATAACTTTATTATTAAAAATTTTAATTTTTTTTTGTTTTCAAAAAGAGGGTCGACCCGAACCGGTTCCGAACCGAATCAGTTTTAAACCGAACCACTTCCGAACCGAACCATTTAAACCCGGTTCGGTTTTTTTCAAAAAATCCGGTTCGGTTCGACCCATGCACATCCCTACTTGGAATAACACAGTGATGACAAAAAAAATAGAAGCAGGTGTTGTGATCAATGTTGTTTATCATGCAATAGCCATCAGTTAATTCATCACAAGAGATCAACCATGTGATGTAAGAACACAACTGTGTTAAAACTTGATAGAGAGAGCTTTGTCACCTATGTGGTCATACCCGGCTCTAATCAGACTAGTCGAGTAATCGATAGATTATATCCAAAAAAGAGATCAACCATGTAACCAAAATTTAGGTCCAGGTGAGCCATATATAGACTGACAAATATTACAAGAAAGAACATACAGTTATATAAACATCCAGTTATACCTGAATGAACACCAACAATCAAGGTATTTGGTCATGTAATACCTAAGAACTGTTTATCCCAACAACAACAACCAAAAAGATAAAATAGTTTCCATCATATTGACACGACCAATGCTAATGAAAATACATTGGTCAGTTGTAATACCAAGTAGCATCATCAGACATCAGCTGTATGTGAATTATAGAAAAGTTCCATTTAAATTCAAAAGTTATCTGAACCATATTAATATATATGCTAATTATGCCAAATGCTCATAAGTACAAAACAGGAAAAACCATTTAACCGAATGCAATTTGAAGCCATGTCAAGAACTTCATTATGCAAGCAATGGATGTCTCATGTCATAGAATTTAAAACGTACATTAGATAAGGTAGAGTCATGTTCTTCAGTAATGATGGATTCTTTCCCACATATTCTTTCCATTCTTCTATGTCAATTCTCCCATCGCCTTTAGAGTCTGCTTCCACATATGTCTGTCAACACCCTCCAGAAAATATGAGAAGCTTGCATAGGAAAATTTTAGAATGATGATTTCAGATTCTGATATGAAAACAAACCTTGTCCACAATTGTTTCAACCACATCATCAGAGAGAACCAGATCAGATTCAATCAAAACCGCCAGCACCATCTCCTTCAACTGTAAATTTTCATATGAAAAAGTTTCCAAAGTTAAACGAAGAGCAGCTACTCTTTTTTTCTTTCTTTCTTTTTTATTAAAAGAGATAAATCTAAAAGAAAACTATCCAATAAACTTCTCCTAGTTACTTCCATGCTTTCATTTTAAAAATACTTCAAATTAGTAGATTCATGAATCAGATTATATAGAGAACTTTTGGGTATTTATACTAGTGATTTACTTGCTTAAAATTTATTCTGGGGGCTCCTATCTTTCCAAATGACATATTGAAATCCAAGAAATTGAGACAGCTCAAAGATCCAATTAACTTCCTCCTCAAAGTTATATGAATGTTCCTTGCCATTTGCTGGTTTCCAACCCAGCTAAGCATGATTTGAATCAAATATATAGGTTCTGCCCTTATTTAACCCCATGATTGCTACCTAAGAAGGAGTGAGTAATAGACAAAGCAAATACTTCATTCAATTTTTTTATAAACCAGGTTTAAATATGACTAGGCTCTTGGGGCATTTATGAAGGATCAACCCTTTACAAGAATTAACATATCCAATTTCTACTTTTATAGAGGTTACTGAGATGCTAGTAGCCTAGTATAGTCATTACACAACAGGATGGCACCAAGTACAGACACAGATATATTACAAAGGCAATATATGCGTAAAAAGCCTAGGCTTGCAGTTAAAGTGGTATCCAAAATGGTCAAAGTGCAACTTATCAATCATGTTCCTAGTTCAGTATCCAGATTGTTTATTGGACTCACACTAATGCTTTCTTATGTTTATCATTACTAACTATGCAAGATTATTTCTTTTTAGCTGACTCATCAAAATCCGGGGGCATGTTTACCTCTTCACGCTCAATGTAACCAGTGTGCCTCAAGTCATACAGTTTAAATGCATCTGCCAAAAAGAATTTTACACAATGAGTAATCATTTACTTAACAATATCATTCTATGATTGTTTTACATTACATTATGACATATACATGATAAACAAATTGGAATGGTCAACACCATGACCTGTATTTCTTACATTTTATTTTGACTGCTTCAGGAGTTTTTGGGTGAAAGACACTCAAGGATCGAACAAATTCCCCAAACTCAATATGGCCATTGCGATTGACATCAAAAAGATCAAACATCTGCATGGAATCAGAATTTCATGAAAAAAAATAAGAACTCATGAATATGATCAGCAGGGTTAGCTTTAAACAACACAACTGCACCATCAATAGCAATAGGATAGGCCATTCAATGAAGAAATGTAAACTACCTGTTTCAACCAGACAATATAAATTGGGCATTAAGTAATTATCAAGCTAGTTGAATAGCATTTAGCAAAGGTTTTTTGGGTGTATAGCAGGGATATATATGCATGCAGTTAATGGAATTGCACATACATAGTTACATACTAAGAGAACAAAACAATACTAAAACCATTAAGTACAACTCCTCCTTGCTGATACAAGGAGAATTGCTAGTAAAGGCTTTCCAATTTAGCAGTGTAACCTAATTAATTATGACGTTTCAAATTTATTTTGGCCAACCAATACTGTCAAATGACTCAAATCAATTATAACAGAAATAGGATTGTCCATAACCAGAACATATTCAAACCATCAAGTAAGAACAACACAATTAGATCCACATACCCTGTCCAGAAAGAGATTTCGCGTGTTGCAGTTTCTGAAAAGTGCAAAGTGAAGGTCTTCCTGTAAATACATGTAATATAAAAATCTATTATTATAAACTGTCTACAAGAAATGCATGTAAGAAGTACAAAATTATTGACACTGTGCTATTCAAATTATGAGGATGTTGAAATTCAAAATTACCTTTTGAATAAATCCATCTTTCACAATAGAAGTGCTTAATTTTTTGAATAACTCGTACAAGGTTTCCACCTCATTTATAGTAACTGCCAGACATAAGAAAGAGAGTTTCAACTCAGCAGATTTTATTCATATAAAATTGGTAATGGAAAGACAGTGAACTGTTTTCAATTTGTGTTTTATATTTCTCATTTAACATGAGAATTCAAACTTTCCTACATACCCTTCGATTTCCGTGCTGACATGGGTCCTAAATCTAATTTTTTCTAACACATAGGTCCCACATGCTTTTTATCTCTACAACATAGATTTCAATTCTCATTTAACATGAGAAATATAAAACCCTTTCAATTTTCATACAACATTAGTGGAAAAGAAAGTACCTAATTTAAGAAACTCCACATTTTTACTATGCAATAACTATTAAGATATTGGGTATATAAGAAGTCCTTTAATCACACATGTAGTCATAATTTTACAGATTATCAGATTACTACATTGCACAAAACAAATTAAATTTCCACATTCAAAGCCCTTGAAGTTAACATCAAATCTGCACCTAAGAATCAAGTTACACATGGCAGTATCAATATTTAAGATATTAGAAAAGGAAGATTTCCTTACTCACATGGTGTTTCAGAAGCAAGAATAGAAAAATCCTCATAACCAGGTCCAAGCTTATTTTCTGCTACTTCTGAGGGTAGAGTCTTATCTGCCACTACTTCTAAGGATGGTGGAGGCTTATTTTCTGCTACTTTTGAGGGTATGCAACCCATTGTATCCAAAAGTCTATTCCAACTCAAAAATTTGTTGAAAGATTGCTCTTGAAGTGAAGTTCTTCAACCTGCCACCACCCACCCTGGCAATGAAAATTTTAGCCTATGCATAATATGGGAATGAATAGTGATCAGAAATCTGAAATATATAAGGATCAACGATGCAAAAATGATAATGATAATTTGAACTATTGAAGAATGTGAGCTTATTAAGGTGGCAGAAAATCAATTCAGACCTTATTTTTCTTTGGTAAACCCAGAAAGTAAAATGCAGAAAACCCTGAGAAAGTCAACTTTACAACTAAACAAGAAATGGGTAGAACAAGTACATCCTTAAATACGAGAGAATTTATGGTGAACCGGGAACACCATTTTTTAGGTGGTCTCTTAGTATAAATAAGAGGATAAAATTGGAAAAGAAGAAAAATATCAGGGATAAAAAGGGAAAGAAAAAATTAGTGATGTGAGAGAAAACACTAAATCATTGGGTGGTCCTGAAACATAATAAATATTTTCCTTAAATTATGAAAAAGGAGTACTTTACAACTATATGGTTTCCCCAGGATATCATGTTCGAGTTTTATTTGCCTTTCCGTATTGAACTTCCTGTTCTACCCCCAAAAGCCATTTTATATTCCTTATTCTTGGCAAAAATGAACCAGAAAAAAAATGTTATTTTATGCATCCTAGGTAATGTGAGGCAATACGTGGTGCAAGATTTTGGGTTAAGTAATACGTATGGCCTACGTTAGATGCATTTAAAATTAAAATTTTAAATAAAAAGAATGGATTCAAATGATATACACATGATTCCCCTTGAAAAGTTTTGTAGAAGATACATGCGATTTATAAAATAAAAAAATTTAAAATTTGGAAATTACATTTTAGTATGCGCATGCGGCGAGTACCATTCACACTTTTTTCTTAATTATTATTTTTGCTCAACTTTTTACTTTTCATTAAGAGTAAACACCATTTTTGGTCCCTGGTAATATTGACGAAATCTTTTTTGTCCCTGTTAATAAAAAGGACCAAATTGGTTCCTAAAATGATAAAAAAGGATCAAGGAGTACTTATTACAATTGACAGAATGACTAAAGTGACCCTTTTTTTCATAATTTTAGGGACCAATTTGGTCCTTTTTTATTGTCAGGGACTAAAAAGGATTTCGTCGATATTGTCAGGACCAAAAAAGGTGTTTACTCTTTTATTAAATTTATTAACCATCTAAGAATTATTTTGGGATAAAAGTATATTAATACTGTTAATGTTAATGTTAATGTTAATGTATAAGTTAAATTTTACTTTTAAAAAATACTAAGTCACAACTGATTGTGAAGTGATCGTTTAATAGCATAATCCTTCATTTTAAGAATAATTTTGTTATTTATACAATGTTCTTATCACATCATAATTATAGTTTTGTTATTTACGAGGAACAAAAATAAAAGAGTAAACTGAAATATACTTTTTATTTTATTATTTAAAAAATAATAATAATAACAGGGTAATAAAAATGAACTACAAATTAACATATAAAAAAAAAATAACATTAAACTATTAGGATTCATCTAATGATTAGAGATTTTATATATTTTATATGAAGTCATAGATTTGAATCTCAATGCCATTATTGTATAAAAAGGGTAAAATAAATTACTCTTGTGCTATATGTGATAATTTTCTCTCCTACACATCTTTTGATAACTGTGCCACCTTTTTTCTTTTTCTTTTTTGAGATGATGGAGGTCACAAATTTGTCTCTCTAACCTGAGATAATTTATCTCCTTTAACATGAGATCAATAAAACCCTAAAAAAAATCATGTAGTTTTAAGAATTTAAGACGTTTATGTCACTGCATATGTGACAAGAGAAGGTGAGATGTGTTTGACATGATTTCAATTGATTTTGATGATAAAAATAAGTTACTTTTTTTAAAATTTATTTTTACTTATTTGCCTTAAATCCATTAGATGAGGATATAAAATAAAAAAAAGGGAAAATAAATTTTTTGATATGTATACAATTATAATAATGTAATTGATATTATTATCAATTAAAATAAATTTAAATAAATAATTTTTATATTTGGGTACTTAATTTTAATTTATAATGTGATAATAATATAAGATAAAAGTTGAGAAAAGTAAAAAAATTGTGTATATATAAAACCAAAAGGGTCAAAATGATATATTTTTAAAATCACAATAAGTGTAAGTGAAAATTTCAAACAAGAAGGAGTTAAATGATAAATTATTTGTTTATAAAAAAATGATAAATTATTTAAACACAATGAGACTAAATGACAAGTTTAAAATCATAAGACTAGAATGGGTGAGAATAAAGTTTTCTTTGGAAAACTAACTTATTCTCTCTTGAAGTTATATTTCAACTTTTTTATTTAATATATTTCAATGGGTTAATTATTTCGTGACTAGTCTGATTTGGGATGAATCTCGAGATTAAGAGTTTTAATTTCTCTCAAAAACAATGCTAAAATCGTCCTCTCATCCCCTTGCTCAATTCTTTGCAACAACTTAACTATCATAAAAAAAAATTACTTTATTCTCTCTCGAAGTTATATTTCAACTCTGTTCCGCCCCTTTTGACATGTTTTTTCTTTCTTTTTCTTTTTTTTTTTTAAAGTCAAAACACATCGAAATTTTGGCTCAACAAACTGATAGGGGTGATCAAGATTCAAATATTCAACAAACAATATTAGAAAGAATTTTTAAAAATAATTAAAATAGAAAATATGAAATTACAAAACTACCATCGATAATTTTTTTTAAAAAAATGTTGAATGATCGCGCATTAAAAGCACCCAATTTCACCTCGTTTCAATGATTACTCAACAAAAACGGACAAAACCTGATCACTCAACAAAAAAGGTGCAAAAATGAGAGCGTGTCACTGTCAACTATGGGCATAAGAATAATGAGTACCCTCCTTCCATATTAACAAAGGTGCAAAAATATTTTATACAAAAAGTGAAAATCAAAATGCTTAGATACACTTCATTTTTGTGTGATAGAAATAAAACATGTGCGTTAAAAACATAACATAAGTTTAATTATAATTAAATAATAAATATTACATAAACGGAGTATGAGAAAGTTGAACATATAAACTGTGTTGTTTATCTTGACTCCTGAGAAAAATTTATATATAAAACAGCATAAGCAATCTTCAGAACTGTGAACAGAGGTTAATCAATGATGAAGAAAGTGTGTGCAAGAGCATAAACAGAACAATATAGTTAAGGAACTTAACAGTGACGACAAATAAGACCACGGTTGTCTCTTTTGCTAAGCCTTTAGTAATCTTTTCACTCTACACACATGCAATTGTATGTACATTTGTCTCATACATAATGGGAATGGAGAGAAAGATATTTTACAACCGAGAGGTACTATCATAATTTCTGGCACATAAGTTCCTATAAAAATGAAAAATGCCCTGAGTGTGGTTTGAACCGTTATTTTCTTAAATAGAAGTAACCAGTAAAACCTAGAAATCGATCACTCATAACAGACATATTATGCAAGACTAGTACTAAAATTTTAGAAAGCAAGAGTCCAATGATCAACTCAGTAACAAGATGAGTGCGCGCAATTCAAAGGATATTTAAATGAATACTTTGATCATAAAAGGTTTGCATCCTTCCTCCTGTAGCGAAGCTCAATGCACCCACTATCCAATCTTACCTAAAAAATAACTATCCAATCTTCAAGTGTTCAAAGGTGCTCTTAAGCTCCTTCAGATAATCCACAAAAACATCAACTTCATCCTGCTCGTTATTATCATCAAGCAAATTTGTGGCCTTGGTGATTGCGGAATTAATCTTCTCCTTTTCTTGTGAGCAAAGCTTTGAATTCAAACCCTTGTTCTTTAAAGCATTCCTCATCTTGTAAACGTAATCATCCAAAGCATTCATTGCATTGACCTTCATAAGGTACTTCTTGTCTTCAGCCTTGTAATTCTCAGCTTCTTCAATCAATCTTTTCATTTGTTCGGTTGACAACCTTTCTTTGTCATTGGTTATGGTAATCTCGTTCTCATTGCCGGTGATTTTTTCCCTAGCAGAAACAGTTAGGATACCATTTTCATCTATAGCAAAGCATGCTTCAAGAGGAAGGCCGCGAGGAGCAAGAGGTAAGCCAGAAAGATTGAAAAAACCCAACAAATTATTATCGCTGGCTCTTGTCCTCTCACCCTCATAAACCTCAAACAAGGCCGAGGATTCGTTATCTTCACTTGTAAAATAAGGTTCTGTCTTCTTTACAGGAATGGTAGTATTCCTAGGAATCACCACACTCATGAGATCTCCCTTTATCGATACACCAAGTGACAGAGGTGTAACATCCAATAACACCAAGTTTGGAACAAACTTATTGCTTTTACTCAACAAAGCAGCCTGGACAGCTGCTCCATAAGCAACAGCCTCGTCCGGGTTGATGCTCTTGCAGAGATCTTTCCCCTCGAAGAAGTCCTGCAATAACTGCTGCACCTTGGGAATCCTAGTAGAGCCACCAACAAGTACAACATCATGTACTTTACTCTTGTCCATCTTAGAATCAATGAGACACCTATCTACAGTCTCCGTGCATTTTGTAAAGAGGTCCATGTTGAGTTCCTCAAACCTTGCCCGGGTGATTGATGAACATAAGTCAATGCCATCAAATAAAGCATCTACTTCAACGATGGTATCAACTGCGTATGATAGTGCCCTTTTTGCCCTCTCACACACAGTTCTCAACCTCCTCAGGGCTCTTGGGTTACCACTAATGTCCACTTTCTTCTTCCTCTTGAACTCCTGTGCAAAGTAGTTCACCATTCTGTTATCAAAGTCCTCTCCTCCAAGGTGAGTGTCTCCAGCAGTAGCCTTAACTTCAAAGACATCACCCTTAATTGTGAGGAGAGACACATCAAATGTACCACCACCAAGATCAAATATGAAAATATTTCTCTCACCAACACAATTAGATCTTTTGTGAAGGCCATATGCAAGAGCTGCTGCAGTTGGTTCATTGATTATCCGCATAACATTGAGGCCAGCAATGGCACCAGCATCTTTGGTAGCTTTACGCTGAGAGTCATTGAAATAAGCAGGCACAGTAACAACAGCATTCTTTACCGGTGACTCCAAATATGCCTCTGCAATCTCGCGCATCTTTGTGAGGACCATAGATGAGATTTCCTCAGCAGATATTTGTTTTTCCTGACCCTTGTATGAAACAAGGATCATCGGTTTGTCATCATTAGTACCAGCAATGACCTTGAATGGCCATAACATTAGATCATTCTGAATAATGGGATCACTATATCTTCTACCAATCAGCCTTTTCGCATCTGAAGAAAATTAAATGAAAAAATTAAAAATTTCCTCTTCTGACTTTTTTTAAGTTTTCAAATTTCAATTTCAATTAGCTTTCATTCCAAATTATTGAATTAAGACGTTTTCTTGAAAGGTAATTTTGTAAGTGTCATCATCTCAAATGCAAAACATCATTCATGATAAATGAGTTAGGTAACAATTATCTGTTAATGAAGTTAATAGAAGTAACATTCAGAGAGAAGAACGTTGTGTGAATTAAAAAACTTAGTGGCCAATTTGAACAAAGATGAGTTAGAGAATGAAATTGAAAAACTAAAAACTAAAGTATATTTTGTGCCACAAAATAAATAATGAATGTTAAGTTATAATGTGTTCATCTAAAAGCAAATATTTCAATAAATAAAAGTAGAAATTTAAATGAATCCACAAACAAAAGAATATCCATTTATTACCAAAGACAGTGTTGGTGGGGTTGGAGGCAGCCTGATTCTTAGCAGCATCGCCAATCAACCTTTGGTTGTCAGTGAAAGCAACACAAGAAGGAGTGATATTGTTGCCTTGGTCGTTGTGAATGATCTCCACACGAGAGTGTTGCTCTTGCCATACTGCAACACATGAGTATGTTGTACCAAGGTCGATTCCTACCGCAGATCCCTCATATTGTTTTGCCATTTCTCTTTCTAGTGATTGTAGAATGTGTTCAAAAGATTAGAGTCAGACATAGGAAGTCATATAGCAAAGAGTAAGAATTCATTTTGATTTTCATAATTGAGAAATTAAATATATAAGTCATACAGCTTATATATGTATATTATTAATGCAATAAATTGATTTTATTTTCTTTATGAACAATCAAGACTTAATTCACATCAAGTGTTCCCCTTAATTTGGGCAGAGTAGACTTGCAATGCTTTATAAACGAATGGAGGATTAAAAAAAAAAAAAAACTTGATCTTTGAGTGAAGATCTTACTTGTTTGTACCATGTCAATGTTGACTTTGTAAATTTATTTCTGTTAATTTATTCTAATAAGTTTGAAGAGTCTTCTACGTTAATGTGAAACAACCTTGGCATACAGCATCCAAAAAGTAGCTCAAAGGGTGGGAATGCTCAAGGCCTTAGTTGCCCATACAATCAATGTAGGACTACATATCTCAACACGCCCCTTCACACGAGAGAGCCCAAAGAACTTTGGTATACACCACCCCAAAATCTAGCTCAAATGATAGGAGTGCTTAGTTGCCCATGCAACCAATGTGGGATTACATATATCAACAATACCATGTCAAAGAACTTTGTGATACACCACCCAAAAGCTAGCTCAAAAGGTGGGAGTGCCCAAAACCTTATAAACTCCGTATTAGTTCTCCATATAACCAATGGTACTACATATCTCAACAGTTAACCTGCTTGACAAGGTAGGGTACGTATTTGGGAAATCCAATCCCTCTTTACAAAAAAATTGAGAACCTTATGGGAGTATGTATATTCATCTTTGAATATTGTACGGGACCCACACACAAAAAAATAACATATTCTAAAATCAGTTGGCAAAAGAGAGATAGTGAGTTGAAGCAAGCATCAGTTGTGAGGGATGAAAGAGAAAGCCCAGGTGGTGAGTGGGTGCATCATTCAAGACCAAACTTCAAGCATAAAGAGATAACAGTTTTTTACCTTGAACAGACCAATTGCGATTCTTTCTGGCTTGGCTTGTATTGCTTTTAAAGCCTTCTCTTCACAATTACTCTTTGGAATACTCCAATGTTTCAAGAACAAGAACTATCTTGTTCTCTCTCCAAGTTATATTTCAACTCTGTTTTGACACTTTTGACAGCTTTTTTCTTTTTTCTTTTTTCCCCCTTTTTCCTCTTTTTCTTTTTTCCTTTTTTAACTTTTTGCCTTCTTTTTTTTTTTTTTGCCTTTTTTCCTTTTCATGTGTTTTTTTTTTTTTTAAATGCCAAAACACATTGAAATTTTGGCTCAACAAACTGATAGGGGGTGATCAAGATTCAAATATTCCACAAACAATATTTGAAAGAATTTTTAAAAATGACTGAAATAGAAAATATGAAATTACAAAACTACCGTCGAAATAAATCTTAAAAAAAAAAAAACTGTTGAAGGAACGCATAAAAAACACCCAATTTCCAATTCTGATATATTCTTTTAGAAGAGAGAAAAAAAATTCTAATAGTATACTCTGTAATTTTATTTTAAGTAAGAATAATACTTATAGCAATAAAAATACTCTCGAATTTCACCTCGTTTGAATGATTATTGCCATTCTGTTTAAATGAAAATGACAAGTGTTTCTTATTTTATTTTATGTCCGGAAATAAAAATAAATTTTTTTATTTTTGTTGTTGTTCCTTAACATAAAAATTGAACAGTCGTTCATTCTCGTGAACGAAAAAAAAAACAACTAATTTTGTCAAATACTGTTTCTATCCATTGTTATTCTGAGAAATAAAAATTGAAAAAAAAAATTGATTATGTGAAGGTTGTCATGTACATCTTTTTTTTTTTATTGCTCTACTAATTTTCGGGGTTTCGTCCCGACTATGTCCGGTCCGACCCGTGTCGGTTACTTACTATTGTCAGGTGAGTCTCCTAATGAGGATTTTCTGCATACACAAGATCTCAAACTCGAGTGTTGTTTAATTGATTACGTGAAGGTTGTCATGCACACCTTTATCATCCAAAAATGCCAAATTTTGTTATATAAAAAAAAAAAGCCAAATTATACATTACCCCCTTTACTAATAAGGTAATATTAAAAGCCACCTTATATTTTCACCCAAAAAAAAGCCACCTTATATTTTCAATTTTCACATTTAACCTCCTTGTACACAATGTAATTTAATAATTAAGTATATATGTCAATCTTTTACCAAAAAAAAAAAAAAAAGTATATATGTCAATTTTTTTTATATACATCATATGTCAAATTTTTTACCAACATAGTTAATCATCACGTGCTTCTTCATCTATTTACTTATCTTATAGAAAATGTTGATGGATAATAACTTTTAAACAAGAGAAGTAAATAGATGGAGAATCAACTTATGGTTAATTATGTTAGTAATTTTTTTGACAGATATGTTTAATTGTTAAAATTATATAGTGTAAGAAGGTTAATTACAATAATCGAAAGCACAAAATAATTTTTTAAAACATTAGCCAATAAAAATACTGTTGAAACTATATCATGTATATGATTGTATAAATATTTCGTGCCCTCTCAATAAGAGTTGTGTTTTGTATCGATTAAATGGCTTTAACTGGTCATTTCATTGATCACCTGGCAAGGTTAAAAATAATTATTTTATCTTGGGGTGCACAAATCATTTATGTGCGTGATTTTTTCATACTTTCCACACACACGTGACCCATACACGTGAGGCAATCTTCTTCATTCTATAAATATTGATTCACATCTTTGTAATAGGCATCTTCATCTTCATCATTTATCTTACTAAAACTTTGCCAAATACTCATATCACCAACCATAATCATGCCCTCTGCATCTCCTCTTGATTCAATTCACCTGAGATCTGAACGGCCATTCTTCTGAGCTCTAATTCATACCATTACCTCTTCAGTCATCATCACATTAACATACTTCACCCAATCAACCAAACATCATCTTATTTATTTTCTCTGACAAGTTCAAGTTGCATAACTATTAGGCATCAAGCAATCATTTAAGGCACCACTTATTTTTATATGCATCCTCTTAATCATCCACTATATATTCTCATATTGAAACACTAGCTGCAAATTTTTTTTCAAAAAGCAAGAAGCAAAAGAACCTGACATACACCTGTTTAGGGAAATTTCTTTAGTGTTACAGAAATGCCGAACTGGGTACTCTCTTTTAATATATTTTAACCTATGTTTTTCTTTATAATTCCTTGAATATATGTGGATTTGTCTTCAACATGGACCATTGACGGAACTTGGTGTTTGGTCTAGTGTTTGGCCCCAACTTGTAAATGCAGACTCAAAGGCCGTAGAGTCTTAGACCAAGTATTTATGAAATGATGATGTAATCGAATTTATTCAATTATTCAACAAACATCTTTTTTTTTTTAATTGGTGGAAAGATTAATGGAGAAATATGTAAAAAAATAAATAAATAAATTTAACGGAATATAACAGTGAATGTAAACCATCAAGTGTACGTATTTGAGCACAAACCTCTAACTCTATGAAACAATTTAATTAGACCAATGGGACCGTTTATCCAATTAAGAAATCTTATTTAAATGACTTTATTTTATTTATTTATAAAAGGAAAAAGCATCTATCCTTTTAAAGGATACAAGTTTATATCATTTTAGATCCTAACTGTTGATTTTCGTCCATCAACGGTTATAATCTATTGGGTCAAATTTAATGGGCCAAATTTATTATTAATTAATTAATAATTTTGACCTAATAAATTATAGACGTTGATGAACGGAAATCAACGGTCAGGATCTAAAAGGATATAAACTTATATTATTTAAATTGACAGATATTATTCCCTTATAAAAAATAGTAGCGTGACTAATGAAGTGAAGTGGGTTTTCGAAGTTAATAATTAAACAAATTAAATGAATAGTAAGCAACTAAGCATAAAAGAAGATAAAAGTTTTGTTTGTTAATTAGTAAGTAGGTTACGTAATTCATATCCATTCAGTTAGTAGAGAGGAAGCAAGGAGGGTAATATAGTCAATAAACATATAACTGAAAGATGCATGCGAATTTTTCAAACGAACATTTGGAAAGTTTCTTCAACAACTTCTTCTTCTTCTTCATTTGCCGGTTCGATCCTCTCTCTCTCTCAGAACCTCCGAGTCACCGAGTTAACTCGTTCTTCTTCCGCAATGGAGAATCTGATACAGTTGGTGAACAAAATACAGAGAGCGTGCACCGCTCTCGGCGATCACGGCGAGGAGAGCGCCTTGCCTACTCTCTGGGACGCACTTCCCTCCATCGCCGTCGTCGGAGGACAGGTCTCACATTTTTTGATCTAGTTTCTTATTTGTTATTATTATATATCTTAATTTAACTTACGCGATCGTTCTTACTGTCTCGCCATTTTAGAAATTTAAATTGAAATTCTTGCATTTCAATTCCGCATTTGTACGTATAAATCTTGTCTTTCCTCAGTCGCAATGGCTGATTATTATTATTAATTTTTTTTATTAACTTTAATGTAAATAATACATACAATTTAGATTTATCCGTTTTTTTATTTTGTAGAGCTCTGGAAAATCTTCAGTGTTGGAGAGTATTGTTGGAAAGGACTTTTTACCTCGTGGATCAGGTAATTTAGTTAGTATATGTACTCAGTTATTCATGTGCACCTTATTTGTTGCTTCTCCTCTCGCTCGTTGCTGAGTTTTTGGATAAGGAAACCACTTTTTTATGCAGGGATTGTTACTCGGCGTCCTCTTGTTTTGCAACTTCATAAGATTGATGAAGGGAGAGAATATGCTGAATTTATGCACCTGCCAAGGAAGAAATTCCCTGATTTTGGTATTCTGTTACATACAATATTACTTTCCACACACTTAAGGTTTTATGTTTATTGCAATTTTATTTTATTTTTTGGTGAAAATGTTTATTGCACTTAACATCAGTGTGGTAGCATGTAACTGTATCTCTCTCTTAAAAAAAAATGTGTTTAGCAAAAAAATAAAAATAAATGTTGCTTACGATGATTTGTAGAAGCGTATATTAACTAAGTTTTTATTTTATTTTTATTTTTTTCCTTTTTTTGTGCGTTTATCAAATGCTTCTTATGATGATTTTATAATTTTGCGTCATCTAAGTTTTTTTTTTTTTTTAGGAATTAAAAATGTAATCTTTATGTTGCTGTTTCTCCGGTAGTTAATAATTTTGTTTGCCTGTTCTGTAGCTGCTGTTAGGCAGGAGATCGCTGATGAGACTGATAGAGAAACAGGTCGCACCAAGGGCATTTCATCTGTTCCCATCCATCTGAGTATCTACTCCCCTCATGGTGAGATATAAATATTAGCAATCAAATTTATCATCAAGTTTATGAGACCTAAGGATTAAGAACATGCATAGTTCAATTACTTTTAAGTTTGACCTAATCAGTGTGGTATCATTATAATGTAGAACTTAAAATAAAAACAACTATTTTCTTGTGGAGAAGACAAAACTTGTATTTCTCTTTTTTCTTGTGATATGTTGCTTACAATATGGATTAGTTTATATAGGCACTAGATTGTCTTTCCATGAACCAAACATTAAATTAGCCATAAACCACAAAACTAAACTTCCAACTCTTGGCCTCTCTAACTCTTGGCCTTTCACTTTCTCACAACTTTTGGCCTTTCACTTTCTCACAACTCTTGGCCTTTCACCTTCTCACAACTCTTGGCCTTTCACTTTCTTACAACTCTTGGTTTTTCACTTTCTTACAACTCTTGGCCTTTCACTTACCTAAACACATGACTGCTTAATTAAGACTATTAAATATAAAACTAACAAAACATTTAAAGTTTATTCAACAATTCTCCTTCATAAACTTAAATGGTTCTGCCATCTTTCATCCCAAGCATCTTCTTGTAATTGTTGAGCAGCAACGTCGGCAGTGGCTTTGTGAAGATGTCCCCGACTTGCTCTTGACTGGTCACGTGTGTTAGCTCCACATTTCCTTCCTTTACTTGATCCCGGATGAAGTGAAATCGGACGTCAATATGCTTGCTTCTTTCATGATTTACTGGGTTCTTGGCTAGCTCTATAGCCGACTTATTGTCAATTCGGATCACAGTTTGACCGACTTGTTTTTCCTCCAACTTGCTTAGCAAATTCCTGAGCCACATTGCATGACAAACACACCAAGATGCAGCTACATATTCAGCTTCACATGTTGACAGTGTCACAATAGGTTGCTTCTTCGAAATCCAGGTGAATGCCGTGTTGCCCATGAAAAACACATAACCAGCCGTGCTCTTTCGATCATCTACGTCTCCACACCAATCACTGTCAGAATATCCAATCAACTTGTATTTTGCCGAGCTCGAGTAGTGTAACCCGTGTGAAACTGTACCTTGAACATACCTCAGAATTCTCTTTACCGCCTTCCAATGTGTGTATCTCGGCTCCTCCATGAACCGACTTACTATGCCGACACTTAACGAGATATCCGGCCTCGTGCATGTGAGATAACGTAGGCTTCCCACCAAACTTTTGTATTTGCTTGCATCAACATGGTCTCCTCCATCAAACTTAGAGAGTTTTGAACCGGGTTCCATTGGTGTTGAAACTGGGTTGCAATCTTCCATCTTGTACTTCTTCAAAATCTTTTTTGCATAAGCCTCCTGTGACACGAAGATTCCCTTCTCATTTTGTTTTACTTCCAAACCAAGAAAGAACTTCATCAAACCGAGATCTGTCATTTCGAACTCTCTTGCCATTGTGCTCTTGAACTCTTGTATCATCTTGGCATTGTTTCCCATAAAAATGAGGTCGTCAACATAAAGAGCCACAATTAACAAGTCTCCTCCATTTTTCTTGACATAAACAGCATGTTCATATGGACATTGTTCAAGTCCATTCTCCTTGAAATATTTGTCAATACGAGCATTCCATGCCCGTGGTGCTTGCTTCAACCCGTAAAGTGCTTTCTTCAATCTCAGCACCTTCTTCTCTTCTCCTGCCTTCATGTAGCCCGGCGGTTGTTCCACATAAACTTCTTCTTCAAGAACACCATTCAGAAATGCCGACTTTACATCCATTTGATGCATTGGCCATCTGTATTGAGCAGCTTGTGAGATGAGTAGCCGAATTGTCTCCATCCTTGTAACAGGGGCAAACACCTCGTCATAGTCAATTCCAGCCTTCTGCTTATAACCTTTTGCAACTAGTCGAGCTTTATATCGTTCTATCTCCCCTTGAGCATTCATCTTCTTCTTGAACACCCACTTCACTCCAATGGGCCGACTTCCTTCTGGTAGCTCGGCTAACTCCCATGTGTTATTTCGGTCAATGGCTTCTATCTCCTCATCCATGGCATCTTGCCATTTCTTATCTCGGATGGCTTCTTCAAAACTTATGTTCTTAGAGTCTGCAAGAAGACAAACAAAATGTACCTCACTTGTTGACTCATATATGTCTTGTATGCTTCGCATCCTGGGTTGTCGTACCTCATCTTCATCATCAGAAGCTTCAGGACTTGCCGGGTTGATAATTTGTGTTGAGATTCCGTCTTCAAAGTTTACCTCAGAAGAATTGTTCCAGTCCCACTCATTTGCTTCATTGAGCTTTACATCTCTGCTTACTATGACTTTCTTGTTGACGGGGTCAAACAGCTTATACCCCTTTGTTTTTTCATCATATCCAATAAAAACATATTTCTTGCTTTTATCCTCGAGCTTGGTTCTGAGCTGGTCCGGTATGTGTGCATAGGCTATACTGCCAAAAACTCTGAGATGAGCCACTGAAGGCTTTTGACCGCTCCATGCTTCCTGTGGAGTTTTATCATCCAAGTTCAAATGTGGACATCGGTTCTGCACATACACAGCACACTGCACAGCTTCCGCCCAAAACTCCTTCGGCATCCTTTTGTTCTTCAGCATTGACCGAACCATGTCAAGAATAGTCCGGTTCTTCCTTTCAGCCACGCCATTCTGTTGTGGTGAGTATGGTGCTGTTAGAAACCTCCTTATCCCCTGTTCCTCACAGAAAGACATAAACGCTGTTGAGGTATATTCCCCACCTCTGTCAGACCGCACCGATTTGATATAGCTTCCTGTTGCCTTCTCAATCGTCACCTTGAACCTTTTGAACACATCAAACACCTCGGACTTTTCCTTCAGAAAGTAAACCCAAGTTTTCCGTGAGAAATCATCAATAAAGGAAATAAAATACTTCTTACCGCTGAAGGAACCCGGATTGATGGGTCCACACAAGTCGGTATGTATTAGTTCCAGAGGTTGCTTAGCCCGGAATCTTGCCATCTTCTGAAACGTGGTCCTGGCATGCTTGCCAAGTACACAACTCTCACAAAACTTTCCTTCAAAGTTGATGCCAGGTAACCCTTCCACCATCTTCTTCTTTGCCAACTCGGTTAGACCACCATAATGTAGGTGACCAAACCGGAGATGCCAAAGTGACGCCTTATCTTCCACCTCGGCTTGTAAACATTCAACCTGTATACATTTCAGATTTAGTTTATACATACGATTCTTACCCATTTGAACCCGAACTATCAGCCGACCTTGTTCATCTTTCAAATACAATACCCGGTCTTTCATAATAACCGAGTAACCTTTCTCCATCAGTTGACCCATGCTTAAAATATTGCTTTTTAGGTCGGGTACATAGTACACATCTCGAATTGAGCCAATTAACCCATCCTTTTGTAGGAAACAGATCGTACCTCGGCCTTTTACCTCAACCTTTGAGGCATCCCCGAACGAAACATGTCCGGTTTCCACCTTTCTCATCTCCTTGAAGAAGTCCTTATGTCCGCACATGTGGTTGCTCGCACCCGTGTCAAGATACCACTCCATGTCATCGTCTGGACTTCCTTTACTGTGTGTCATTAACAAGATATCATCCTTCATCTCGCCTTCTGTGGCTAGGTTGGACGTCTCCTCCACCTTTTTCTCCTCTCTGCATTCTCTTGCAAAATGTCCGACTTTGCCACAGTTGTAACACTTGTCCGAGTTACAATCTTTTGCATAGTGACCAAACTTTCCACATTTGTAACACTCGATGTTTGAATAATGTGACCGACCTCCTCGTCGACCTCGTCCTCTTCCTCTCCAGTTTTGTTGATTTGACTGTCCTACCTCATCACTATACACTTCTTGACTTCGGCCTCGACCTCTACCACCACGGCTAGTACCTCGTCCACCGCGGCCACGTCCTCTACCTCGAAAATTTTGAGAATAAAGCATCTTCTCATCTTTAATTGTTGCTTTGGTCTGAAGTGCCTGCTCAAGAGTTTCCTCCTTCTTCTTCTTTCTTTGTTCATGCGCTTCAAGGGAACCCGCCAACTCGTCAATGGTGAGTGTAGACAGGTCCTTGGACTCCTCTATGGCACAAACCACGTTTTCGAACTGGTCTGTCAAAGATCTCAAGATTTTCTCCACCACTCTGGTGTCAGGTATATCTTCTCCATTCCGTTTTAACTGGTTCACAATTCCTTGAACCCGGGCAACGAACCCGGATACTCCTTCCGTGTCCTTCATCTTCATTCCCTCCAACTCGGCACGAAGGGTTTGAAGCCGGACTTGTTTAACCCGGTTAGCTCCTCTATAGACATTTGCTAAGATGTCCCAGGCTGCCTTTGAGGTCTCACAATTTGCTATCTTCTCGAACCCGGATTCGTCTACAGCTCGGAAGAGCATGAATAACGCCAGCTTGTCTTTTGCACGCGTCTCTTTCAACGCTTTGGTTTGAGCCGCCGAATGGCCTCCAGTGTCCTGTGGTTCTACAAAACCTGCTTGAACATTCTCCCAAGCGTCCTGGGATCCGAGAAGAGCCTTCATCTGGATGCTCCAATTCTCGTAGTTCTCCTTCGTCAACTTAGGTAGTGCCATATCACTCCCCCTCTCCATAGCTTTGATACCAATTTGTGGTATCACTATAATGTAGAACTTAAAATAAAAACAACTATTTTCTTGTGGAGAAGACAAAACTTGTATTTCTCTTTTTCTTGTGATATGTTGCTTACAATATGGATTAGTTTATATAGGCACTAGATTGCCTTTCCATGAACCAAACATTAAATTAGCCATAAACCACAAAACTAAACTTCTAACTCTTGGCCTCTCTAACTCTTGGGCTTTCACTTTCTCACAACTCTTGGCCTTTCACTTTCTCACAACTCTTGGCCTTTCACTTTCTCACAACTCTTGGCTTTTCACTTTCTTACAACTCTTGGCCTTTCACTTACCTAAACACATGACTGCTTAATTAAGACTATTAAATATAAAACTAACAAAACATTTAAAGTTTATTCAACAATCAGTTGATAGTCCGTTTTTTATTAACATCGTATTGACTATGGTTGCTATATTTTAATTAATCACTGTTTGCTTGCAGAGTACAAAACATACAATTACATTGATGTTCTACTTTAGCACTTCATGAATAGCGTATCAGTTTTATCTTGTTGGACTCAAATTATTAAGCAATTCAGTTTTTCCATCTAGAAGTTTAAATATCAATGAATACCAAGCTCTATCTCTTACTTCCACTGTCTTAGGCTCTTGCCTTCATATGAGTTACTTTTCAGATTGTCAACATTTTGGGTGCAGAAATTTGTGCTTATTTGTGGCTATACATACAACTCATTTGTGCTTGTTACTCCCTTTTTTTTATTCAATATAATTATTTAAGCATCCATTTGATGCATTGAATTTGTTGTTGACTTGGCAGTTGTCAATCTGACGCTGGTTGATCTTCCGGGACTTACAAAAGTCGCTGTTGGTGAGTTTCTAAGATTGGGTTTTTGCTTGTCAGTTAAAATTAAATTGCCGAGCACCATTGCATTATAAATATGGAAAGTAATGGAATAATGTTGGGTATTACAGATGGTCAACCAGAAAGTGTTGTGCAAGACATTGAGAACATGGTTCGGGCCTTTATTGAGAAGGTAATTATTCTTATATACAATGATATGATGAATACGTGCATGCATACTGCAAAGATTTTGATGTACATGGGAACATTTATTTGTTATGAGGTGAGAGAAGTTAAATGCAATCATTATCCCAAGATGAAAGGTTTGTATTAAAATATCAGTTTAATGCTCATGAGATACTATATTCAATTTAACCCATTCACCCTGATTCAGTGGCTGTAATGAGCTCTTCTCACTCTAATAATAGTTAAATTCTTCACAATTTATTTATTTAGACGTATGAGCACCGGTGGTAAAACTGTTACTTCATGGCTGAAAGGTTATGAGTTAGAATTCAAGAAACAGTCTCTTTGCAATTATACAAGAGTAAGATTGCATACAAGGATTTCCTCCACCCACACTCGCTAGTCGGGTTTAACGGGGAGTGGTTTTTGTGAGCACAAGTGGTGCAAGCTAAACTTCCCGAGCATCTCATTGAAAGTAACTGAAACTTATCCTTATTGCAGCCTAATTGCATCATTTTGGCAATATCTCCTGCCAATCAAGACCTTGCTACCTCGGATGCAATTAAGATTTCCCGTGAAGTAGATCCTAAAGGTAAGGTACTGAACATAATTTTTGTGATACAGCACTGATACGGAGGGAATGTGTTATTTGAAGTTTGCTATATTAAGTAATTTCATAAAATAGCTAAAACGGAAACTACGGAAGATGTTGAAAATAAAAGCATAGAAAGGTTCATAACATCTGCTGCAAAGCAAAGTAGGTTGTAGATTAATTATGTCACGTGTTGAGCTTCTCATATATGTACAGAATATCAGGTACAAGTTTCCTTGATATATAATGGTTGCCATTAGAATAGGTAAATTCAACTTGGTTCAATACCATCATACTAAGTGACGGAGATTCTATGCAGTTTTTGTTCAGAAATATATTAAGTATAAAACTAAGGGGCAGGTTATATTTACAAACTTTTTTGTTTACAAACTCTTACAAACTACACTATATTCTCCCGGGAGAATATAAACTTTTGCAAACTACACTATGTTCTCTCGGGAGAAGATAGTGTAATTTGTAAAAAAATTCCAAAAAATTTATAAACGGATCCTGTCCCAAAAACTAAATGTTTGTGCATTGTTTGTCATGGTTTGAAGTAATAACTTATGAGAAGATGGTTAGACTGGTTGATGAATTTTGAGAATCAACATCAGAAGTAGGTTAGTTTCTTTAAGCTTCTATCTACTGTTGACTTCTTTAATGAGCATCAGAATTTTTAATTTTTTGCTCTCAGTTTCTTGCTTCAGATTTGCCAAGAACTCAATGTTTATTATATTACAAATCTTTAACCGTTATCTCAGCAGACAACTCGATATTTTTATGAACAATTGACTGGATGATTGGATTACTATGTGGCTGAAGAGCGAAGATCACTTGTATGTGAAAATTGTTTTGATTTTCAGGGGAAAGGACATTCGGAGTTTTGACAAAGATTGATCTCATGGACAAGGGTACTGATGCAGTTGAAGTAAGCATTCTCTTCCCTTCCTCACTACAGAAATGGTAGGCTACAGTGCAAGGTTTGGCTCATGCAAAAGTCCTTCCTTCTTGAAAAAACATTTTTTTTACTTATGTTGGATATCTACCCAGTGGAATAGAGGATGGGGATAATACATCTTGCACTTATTTAATGACATTGTATGTTTTTCCTTATATTTGCCTTTTATCTCTCAGCATTAGTAATGAAACACACAAACAACCGTTTACTTACTCCTTAGAGTTAAGAATCCATATTTATTTTATTTTTTCTAAGCTTAAATTACTGGAATCAAATTTGTCAAGTTCATAGAGTGGCTACCTCTTATTGTTTCTTCTCTCCTGTTCCCTTTTCTAGATCCTTGAAGGGAAAGCATATAAGCTAAACTACCCTTGGATTGGTGTTGTTAATCGCTCCCAAGCTGATATCAACAAAAATGTTGATATGATTGCTGCTCGACGTAGAGAGACCGAGTATTTTGCCAATACACCAGAATATAGACATCTTGCTAACAGAATGGGCTCTGTGCATCTTGGAAAGGTGCTATCTAAGGTATGCTGAATTGTGATCCTATGTATGACGGAATACTAGAAATTCAGTTGACACATTGATTTTAGAGGTACAAGTGATTGTTTCCAAAATTATAGCACTGATTATTGTCCTTTTTATGTTTTATTAAATATGCGATTAAAATTTCAGCATTTGGAAACTGTCATCAAGTCTCGAATCCCAGGCCTTCAGTCACTAATTAGCAAGACTATTATTGAATTGGAGACAGAATTGACCCGTATTGGGAAACCTATTGCTGCTGATACTGGAGTAAGCCACTTCCCCCGTTTAACAACCAAAGAAATAATGAATTCTAAATTGCAATTTTCTTACCAGTACTAACTGCATGCATAGCTAGGTCATCCTTTTCTTTTGTAAGGTTGTCCCCGCCTCCACTCTCCTATTTGCGCTCAGAGTGCATGAATAATTAATGTTCTTTCTCCATTTGCAGGGGAAGTTATACACGATAATGGAAATATGTCGAACTTTTGATCAAATGTTTAAAGATCATCTTGACGGCATGTATGTAATTTCCCCCGTTTTTATTCCATATAATGAATTAACAAATAATTCTTTCATCTCAGACAGATCCAATTTGACCTTGGATATGATTGAATTTCTACAGACGGGCTGGTGGTGAGAAAATTTACCAAGTATTTGATAATCAATTTCCAGCAGCTCTGAAAAGGCTGCAATTCGACAAACATCTATCAATGGACAATGTGCGAAAGCTAATAACTGAAGCAGATGGATATCAACCTCATCTCATTGCCCCTGAGCAAGGATACCGCCGTCTAATTGAATCTTGCTTAGTATCAATTAGGGGCCCTGCTGAAGCAGCTGTTGATGCGGTATATATTTATATACAAGACTAATTAATAATTTGGTCTGAGTTGCAATTGTGTACATGTTCTTTCAAAGAAATTATATGTGAGAAATTTGTAGCTCACTCCTTTCTCCATTTTTTTTTTTGGACACTGAGTAACTGAAAAATGTGATTGACACTAGCATTACTTGGGCTTAAGGAAAATTTGCATTTCTTTCCCTGGCAAACGTCTCTGAAATTTTATAGTCTGGACTACTTTGTTTAAGGCAAAGTTGAAGTCAATTTTGGAAATTTTGAGATGAATTTCTTTTTCAGTGTTATGAGCTATGCACTTAATACATTACTTTTATAATGCTTCAGGTTCATGGAATTTTAAAGGATTTGATTCAGAAGTCTATGAGTGAGACTATGGTAAGTAGCAAATTGCTTATTTTATCTTCTGTGCATATAGTTCTCTACATGTTTAAGCCTGCAGATGACTTTTATTAATTTAGCATAAAATAAAAGTATATTTTTTGCGGTGTCTTGATGGTTGTAGTTTTCTGTTGATTGTAGGAATTAAAGCAGTACCCCACCTTGAGAGTAGAACTCGGAAATGCAGCTGTTGAATCATTGGAGAGGATGAGAGATGAAAGTAAGAGAGCAACTCTGCTGTTGGTAGACATGGAATGTGGTTATTTAACTGTTGAATTTTTCCGCAAACTTCCCCAAGACGCAGAGAAGGGTGGAAATCCAACTAACTCACTTTTTGACAGATATAATGATGCTTATCTTCGTCGAATTGGTAAGCAACTGAAATTTAACTAAGAACGTAGGAAATTTTATTTGTTTAATCTTCTATTCCCAGGTTCCTAATAATTCAAATAATAAAGGACTAAAAGAGTCCATTAGGCACGTATTATACTTTTATTCATCATATAGTACATAACCCATTAGAGGAATCGTTTTCCCCATTTTTTTTGCTTTACTGAGATTCCTTGAATACAACAGCTACCACTGTCTTGTCCTATGTGAACATGGTATGTGGGGGCCTCAGGCATACTATTCCCAAGTCCGTAGTTTATTGTCAAGTTCGTGAGGCTAAGCGCAGCTTACTGGATCATTTCTTTACAGATTTGGGTAAAAAAGAGGTGAGTGAGCTTTCTTTATTGTGTAATAGGGTATGTCAGATGAAAAAATGAACTGAGCTTTTTACTTTTTGCATAATCTACGTATTGTTGTTTGCAGGGAAAACAACTATCTTCATTGTTGAATGAGGATCCAGCAGTCATGCAGCGCCGAACCTCCCTTGCAAAGAGGCTAGAACTATACAGAAGTGCACAATCAGAAATTGAGGCAGTTGCATGGGACAAGTAGAAAAGCACTAGGGCTAGTTCTCAGAATCTGAATTCAGTTTTATTGGGGGCATTTTTATTTTTTTTTATAATCATGATTCCGATTCTTTATACATTGAGGAAGAGTATAGTTTTTTTGACATGGATCCGTGAAGTCATTTTCACCGCTCCGACTACAGAGGCTTATGCTCCTGGACTGGTTGTTTTTGCTGATATAATTCAATTGTATTCACGTTTTAACCTTTTTGTTAATAAATTGATACATTATTTATTTATCTGTGCTCATTCTTTTTGTGGAAGGACGAGGAAGCGATTGGCGTTGGATGAATTGTAAGGGATGAACAAACTCTGCCTTCTTTGTGGAGTTCTTGTGAATGATTAAATAGATGTAATAATAATTCGAAGCTATCTTTTACTGAGGCAAGCACACAATTGATCTTGAAGTTTGTAGGATTAACTCAAGATTGTTTGTAGCAACTATTCATCCAAAATTTGCTAGTTTCTAAATTATATTATGCATAAATTCCTATGTATATTAATGACTCCATCTAGCGCAGCAGAAATTCATCTAAGCTGTGTACAGACTACAGAGGCAGCAAAAAATAAAACACAGATGGAGGTGCGGGGAATCGAACCCCGTGCCTCTCGCATGCGAAGCGAGCGCTCTACCATATGAGCTACACCCCCATTTGATGGTTGATCTAATATAATTTATAGTTGGCTATTATCTTTTTATTAATGTTATGTGACATGATATTAATGGGTTTTTTTTTTTTTTGATAACAATATAAGTGGGTTTTCCAACACACAATAATGGGGAGAGAGAAAGAGGAATAATGAAAGAAAAATAAAAACATGTAGACCCCATATCTTTAGTGTGTGTAGGAAAATGAAGTTACTTAAAATAATAACATAAAACCTATTATTAAGTAATCTGCATTTGTTTTGCCACAAATGATCACTTGGTTAAACAAAAGGGTGGTTTTTTGTGCTTCTAATTTATTTGTTTAAGAATACTCCTGAGTTGAGTTGTACACATTTATCATTCAAGTATGGGTTTAATGTTTTTATAGTGAATGTAGATTCACTCTCAAAATGACATTGAGTTGAAAAACTAAACAATTATAATGAGGAAGATTATTATTATATTTTTGAAATAAATTATAATTATAAATATATTTTAATTTTCGTCGCAAAATGATATCATTTTGTGCTCAATGTAAATAATTTATTTACATTGACGGCAGAAAAAATCAACGCATCTTAACTTTTATAATGATGTGTTTTTTTTTTCTTTTCCTTTTTTCGGTGGATTTCTTGTTTTTTTTTTTTTTGGTATCCTTTCTTGTTTTGTTTTAACTCGTGTAACTTGGATACTATTTCGATCATTTATTCTATTATTATTGATACATTACAATAATTTAACTTTATAACTAATATTCAGGAAAAAAAATTGGTTTAGTTGAAATTTATAAAAATAGATACGTATATTTCTTAAAGTAATTTTGTATTTCTTAATAATGATATTGATGAAACTTAAAAAAATATTGATACAGATTATTGATGTCATAAAATTCATTTTTCTTTGTCCGAGTACAAGGATTACACGATATACAAACATATCAGAAATTACAAAATCTATGAAAATTATGTTAAAATAATGTTGATTTAATTTAGTTATGGTATTTCTAGTAAAACAATTTATGCTATTGATCCTATTCAATCTACATTTATGAATTTCAACAAGACAATTTTAATGACAAAATCTGGTTCCAAAAGTAAATCAGTCAAACCTTTACTTATGACTATGAGTATAAATAGGTCAAGTTAATCTAAATCTATGTAAAACATTTAAAGCCTAAGCAAATTTGTTGAAAAACTAATTAAACATTCATAAAAACAAAGGTTAAGGATCCATTTATCACCTATCTGACTTCAGCTTTCATGTAACTCTCCCCCTCTCTCTCTCTAAACATGGGTGGGCTACTACTTTCTTCCCAGCCTTTTTTGAATTCGTAAGGCAGTCAGTCTTCTTTAAATATGAAAAATAATGGGTTACTTGATCCTTAAGTTTGGGAGTGATAGCCCATGAATTATGCTGCTGCACTTATCCCTATTTTCTAGGGTTGTTGGCTCTTTATTTGCAAAAATTGTCAAAATTTAGGTGAGCGCCTCCTGGGAGTGAAAGACCCATATGGCATTGATTGGGAGTAATAGCCCATGAATTATGCTGTTGTAACCTTATCTTATCTCTATTTCCTAGGACTGTTAGCTCTTTATTTGCGAAAACCGTCAAAGATCAAGTGAGTGCCTCCTGGGAGTGAAAGACCCATATGGCATTGATTGGCTCGTATGGTCGTTTGCCAAGAAGAGTTGTGAAGGCAGTGGTGAAGGCGCTGCCAAAAAGAGTGGTGATTCATGATTAGCTTCTTGTTTCCATGTCTTATTTTTTTTTGGTAGACTGTTTCCACGTCTTTATATCTTCTAATTGTCTTTTTTTTTTTTTTTTCCAAGTAAAGGTACCTTTCCTTTACAATGTTATCTCAATATTATTATTATTTTTCGGTAAACATTATCTCAATATTGTTATCTCAACGTGTCCTCTGTAGTGTTATTTTTGTTTCATTTAGTTGTATGTTAAGTAACAGTTGTTTTTTCTAAAAAAATGAAATAATCATTTTTATTTTAAATTTTAGAATAAATTAATCCAAACATCACTGAAAATATTTTATTACAAAATTTCTTATAGCATATCCTAACTTGAGGTTTTAATTTTTAAACTTCAGTCAATTGGTCCTGCTGGCTAAACGAAATTTGGGTTTTTTACCTTAATTTTTTTCGTAGCTAATCAACCAATGTTCATTTTTAAGTACCAACCATGAATGACGTAGCCCGCCTCCAAAATACTTGAAAAGCATAAAATGACATATTTTGGACAAAAAAAAAGAGAGAGCATATTCATAACTTCTTAGCACAGATATTTGTCACATTACCAGCTGCATAACTCCAAACCTAAAGGGATACACGATCTGCTAAAGATTGTCAATGTGGTTATGTTAAACCGTTGCAATCAATAATTTGATATAAATTAGTCCCTTTAATAAGAGCCACTAGCCCCATTTACAGAGATTGAGATCATTAATAAACAAGGTTTAAGATACCTGCAGGTTCAAGGATTAATACTTAAACACTCCTCCTAAAGAGATTACCTCCCCTATTCAAATCACCTTTCAGTCACGATTGAATCTTCTTGTTCCTGAATGCTTCAAATGAAACAAATTTATCACTGCTCCACGCTCACCTTCTTTATTGGAGATTATCATTATATATAATTTAAGGTGCCAAGTTTTCCTTTTACTGTTGAAACAAATTTTGATATTTCATACTTTTAAAATTATCGTAAATATTAGGAGTATTTGGCTATATGACGGGTACATACTACATACACATAAATCTGTATAATCGCAATGAAACTTCTGTACGCACCTCAAAAAGAAAAACCAACTAAAGTAGGAAGTAAGTCGAGAATTGAGATACTGTCAGGCAGACTAAATTCAAGAATAGGGTTAAACTTTTGGCTTATTTTATTTGAAAAATAATTATCTTCATTATTAAGTTCCTCCACATGATATCAGTAGCAGCAATTCAATAACAAGTCAACCGACAAAAACGAACCACTATTATATTATCTAACCAGATATTACGAAAGAATATACAATTGAACCAAATTAATTATCAAAATCATTGAAAAATTGACAATGGGGTAACAAAAAATAATAATAATTAGAAACGGTCCTTCAATCCCGTAATTCATTATGTCAAAATTGTCTAACTACATAAAGAACCAAAATTTTCACCTTGAAGGTGCCTCCGAAAACCCAAAACTGACTGCGATGAACCTGCAGACTGAGCAAGATGATTAGCTTGAATTCTGCTCCACAAGCAACTTCAACATATTTTAAGAAAAAAATAGTGGGATCAAGTGCATTCCTGAAACATAGAAGTGTGATTTCTGGGTTAAAGGAGCCAATAAAATAGCTCTAGTTTTTGTAGGTGAGAGATAATACCTTAAATTGAAGAGACACCTCCAATCCTCCATCTTAAATAGAGATATCTGCAATATTTCGTGAATTTGAATAATTCAATCAGTAAAATCTGATTTGCATCGTCAAAAGGATTCATTAATTCATAGTTTCTCCAGACTACAAATATACTGAAGTTTAATTCAGTAGATAGAAAGGTATGGAAGTGGAGGACCTACCAGAAACCTCCTATAAGACAAAGCAGCTATAGAACTGAAGCTGATAAGGCAGGGCAATTCGTAATTGAATTCCAGAAATGATTAAAATAGCACGTCTCCTTTATGTGAAATTATGAGGTCTTTATCTTCTTTATCCACAATAATACTGCTGCTACATTTCATTAGTAACGGCGAAGAACTTTGGGTTAAGCAGTAGCTGTGCAATCTTTACTTGAAGAGAAATTGATAGACTTGGGAGCATCACTTCCTCTAACTACACGGTTATAAATAACTTTAAATGACTGAGAGCCTTGAGGACGAGTAAGCAAACTTATTGGCATTCTCAGAGTCTGCTTCCGATTTCTTCTTCCCCGAATCAAAATGCTGAAGGTTTTCTCACTTTCCATGTTCATTTCACTACCACTTGTGTTGCTGTTTGAGCCAATGTTTTGACTTGGTTTGTTCTCAGTATTTTCAGTACCCTGAAAATTTGGATTACCATTTTCTTTTATACTTTCTGATCCAACAGTCACCACTTCATCTTTACTTGTCTCTGATGCTAAAGCTTTTACCTCTTTATTGGATTCCTCAACATTATCAATGTCCTCAGGAAGAACTGAAGCTGAACTAGGACTTTCAGCTCCATTACACTGGACTGGTAGCTCTGAAATGAGCTCATGGATTGGTTCAACAATAGGTACCGGAAGAGGAAATTCCACAGGATGACAGCCAGGCCAAACAGCACTGGGACCAAACTTAGCTACGATGGGGTTCAAATTACATGGCCATGTAAAATGATTGGCATGAAAGGCACTGCTAGTGACTGGAAAGTTGCTGGTTGGTACTGATTGAGGTTGAGTATAAGGAGGATAAATGAATGGCAATGGTTGTATCATGTTTGGTGTTGTTGGAGGTGATTGATATGCATGGTGAGGAGAGGAACACACTGGGGTAACTGCAGGTAGCATAGTAGCAGGTCCAGGGTGAACATTCATGTTTACAGGCCAGGGGCCAATAGCTGGAACAGCACCAGGACCAGAAGGAAGAGATATATTCATGGAAATCGGTGCAGCACGTGCAATGGCAGGTGATGGGTTGAATGGAACCGCAGATGCAGACAATTTCTTTAAAGGGATGCCCCCAGCATGACTCTGACTCGATGGAGATATATTGCCCCTTAAATCCTCACCACCCTGCGAAATGGAATTTGTATTTTCACTTGGTTCAAAACTGCCAGATGAATTACCTGCATCAAGTTCTTGTTTGTAAGAAGCCACAGGATCCTCAATCACCATGGTGTTCTCAACTGCTCCTTGAGCCCCAACATCCCCAGATTCAAGCCCCTCAGCACTCGCACAATTAACTTGCACAGCATCAATCAACTGAGTTTCAAAACTGCCAGGTGAATTACTTGCATCAAGTTCTTGTTTGTAAGAATCCACAGGATCCTCCACGGCATCAATCATTATGGTGTTATCAACTGCTCCTTGAACCTCAACATCCCCAGATTCAAGCCCCTCAGCACTTGCACAACTATCTTGAACAACATCAATCAACTGAGTTTCCTCTGTCTTGTCATTAGCAACTCCAGTATCATCTTGGGAATCATCTACAGAATCTGATAAAGAATCATCATGCTTCTCTTTAAACACACCAATTACCTCCTTCGCGTTTGGATTAACGTTTCTATCAGCTTCAAAATCTTCCTCTTCATGCTTGCCAACATCACGTTCACAGGTAACAGGAATCTCGCTTCGAGGATTATAGACCTGCAATTTTGAAATTGACCCTGGAGGAGCCAAGGCTACTTCCTTGTATGAAGGAGATTTTCCAAGACTAACTATAGAAGTCTTAACTGGATTAACATCTTTTGGAGATGAATTTGAATCAGGTTCTGAATGAGAACTTAATAGCTTGTCACCAATTTCTAATGTCTCCTTTGCGGCAGACTTTGAAGCCGAGGGCATGGACTTGACCCTATATGTAACAGCTTTGACTATTTTCCTTCCAAATTTAGTGCCTTGGGTGATGTTTACAGTATGATTATCTGTATAACCCCCATTGGATGTTGTTCGCTTCTTCAAGAAATAATACCTACTATTCTGATTAGCACTCCTTTCCAAAGGATATTCTGTACCGACGTCCACATTCTTCTGATAACTATAAACTTTCCCAAGTGTTGCCCGTCTCTGCTTCAGTCGCCGGCCATATGAGCCAACTGATCTTGGTCTTTGAACTGGTTGCCATCCATCCTCTCCGTCAGCATGTGCTTCTGACAAGTTTTCACCAGAAATTGGTGGCTTTTCATCTGAGATCTTTTCTAAAATAGGATGTTCTGAATCAGGCGTAGAGTTGCTCTCCTGCTCAGAATCTGCACTACCTCCTGGTTCACTTATAAGTATCTCCTCATCTGAACCCTCTTTTGGAATTTCTTTTGAAGACTCATCAGAACTTGTTGAACCAATGCTCTGGTAGGATGTTGCCATCACCTGCAAACAAATAAAATATATATATATATAGACTTGTATTACAGAAAATGTGGATGCATGCAGGAGGGAGTACAAGTAGCCAGTTCTCACAATACGGTAAAGAGTAACAGTTCCAGGGCAAGAAAAAATTGCCTCCACTAGGTATATGATCCCTCAATTGCTTCTTTTCCTTCTGATCATAGACTGGATTAGTCTTGAAACTCATTCCGGGTTTGTTGGATTTTAAGTCTTATAAAAGTATAAAGAAAATACGAAAATAGAGAAGATGGTTAAGTTGTACCTTACAATGTCACCATTTAAATTTTATATCAAGGGTACAACAATTCTCTTCTTTTATTGATGGTTAGTCCCTCTTCAAATAGATTGTTAGCCAGTTTGCTGTCCGTCCATTATATGTCTTGTATACTAGTAATTGATTGACTATTCTACTTGCCTTTGTCAACTCAGAAAACAATTCATCTATTTGAACTCATCGTAAATATTCAAAAAAATAAAAATAAAAATTGTGTAGCTGACACCAAATTGAAGATTAAAGATTGTTGTTATTGTTGGTGTTTGTATCTTACAGACTTAATCCAAAAACAATGCTTAGAGCGGAGAGAAAGAGATCTTATGAGCCAGAAGACAAGGTCTTTTGTTGACTTACAGTCATTCTAGGATCCTTTAGAATATTTCTCTAAAGTTAAGCAATGATGGGTTTGAATAAGTTCAAAAGGCAACCAACAATTCCAAAATAATCAAAACCCTTGCAGCAAAATCAGAAAATGTACGTAGACAGTTGTCAATAGTAATCACTAATCAGACAACTCTTCTATAATTGTTTTTCCCCAAGATCTCAAACATTCAAACTGATGAATTGAACTTATTAAGACCAGTAAATATGCAGCATACCTTTGTTATCTGGCTTCTTCTCTTTGCAGCCACATCTCTTCCTTTGGTATGGTCATTAGGATTAATGTAGTCAAGCAGATCCGACACACTGACAAATTCCAGGAAAATATAAGAAATCATTACAAAAGGTATCTGGGAATGTATGATACAAATATCACATATGTATGATGCAAGTATCAGAAACTGATACAATTATCCATGGAAACAAAACATATCAATGGTATTTTTTAAGAAATTATGCATATCATTGTTGACAAGTCAATAGGATATTATGGCACTCAGAACCGCAGACACATAAAATGGGAGATGTGTCTGTTTCAGGAACATAAGAGCCATATGCAGATTAAATTTTTCTCTATCACAGTGTCTATGTCTGTTCTGTGCCCATGTCTATGCTTCTTAGAATTGGCACAGCATCCATCTCAAAACTAAATGTCCATGATTGCATGTTGCATGGTTTGTATGGAAAACAGTTCTTTATCAGTAAATAAAATAGAGCTGCTCCCACAAGCCATATGAAAACCAAGAGAACTGTATCAACAGCAGTCCTTGAAATGTAGCCTCAAACAATGTAATAATTGCAACGTTTCGTATTAAAATTACATATTACAATTTTCAATACAATAACTTAGCAGAACTACTCAATTAAATGACACCACAGAAAATATGGATGATAGGAGTACTTTCTGATGCAGCAATAAGTCAATAAAGTATCAAATCCAGATTGCAACCGTTAATTTTACCTTAGATGGCCTTTGCTAGCTATGGATGCATCAGGTTTTCGAGTACCATTTCGAGCAGCTTCTTGCTGTTCAAAAGCCTTGGACTCAAAATACTCAAGCCAAGCTGCAGCGTCCTGCGGAATTTATCATGGAACTATAGATTATGCAAAACAGTTATAATTCTTTATACATTTTTGAGGAAAAAGGGAAATGAGAATTTTAATAACACAGCACCGTTGTAGATAATCATAATGATGATGCAAACTATTCAAAAACTGTTGTACGACATCATTTAAGACTTTAATCTGCCAATTGTATTACTGTTAAATACAAAGTTGTGTTGTATTATGCTAGTTATTGTTAAGACTGGCATCCGTAATGGGGGTGTCCCTCAGCATGGAGAGTATATTCTAGAAGGAATATTTGCCTTATCTTCTGAACTAACGAGTGTTTGCAGCACAAAGAACATACATAAATGTGACAAATACCTGTGTACGCAAGTCATCAGGGCCAAGTTTTGCCCGCAGGATTTGCAAAGTTGTTTGCTCATGCTGCACGCTCAACGGATATGCTTCCATCAATGAGAGTGCTATTGCTATTGCATGATAACTTGCAGCAGTCTGCAGAGAATCAACATCCAAGAAAGATGCAAGTGTTTTAACACAGATGAGAACTTTTGTTAGATACATAATACCAGCCTATAGGTTATTATTCTCTTCTTTAAGGTCTGATCTTTGTTATAAATTCAAATCGTTACAATCATTATAAAAAGTACTAAAAAGCATCAGCATTTTATATTTAAAGAAAAATAAACATTTTCGACCCAACTAGCTCACAAATTTTCAAAATTATCCATCATCTAACTTCACAATTTATTATGCCAAAGGTGTAGCACACTCATTCATATGGAGCCCGCACTTCCATGTTAGGAAACATTCAAAAGAGAATTTAAGTAAAACATCGTGCATGAAGGATCATTCAAAATACACAAACTTCTTACTTTAGAAAAATCCGGAAAATAAAATGGAAAAAAAATTACCTGAATATGATCTGCACCAAGTAATCTTTGGTTGCACTTTAAAGCTTTGTGAAGGTATCTGAGAGCAACATGTACGTTTCCGAGACCTTCCTCCATCATAGCCACATTAATGTAAGTTGCAGCAGTGTTCGGATGAGATGGGCCACATGTCAGATGCAGAAGATATAGAGCACGCTTTACATACCTGATTGCAGAATCAAGTAGGAAAAAAAATTAATCAGAAGAAAAACTGAAAAAAAACTTATTATTACAAAACTTCAAAACTCGATATACACAAGTTGTGATGATTAATATTGTTAAAGTATAATATAAATCATTAAAAAAACCCTCACCCAAAAGCTTAAGCTTTTAGATTGAATTGATTATTTACATGGTATCAGAGTCTTTCACTATGTCTCCTGGTTGCAATCGAGCGGCGCTGGTGGTGACACCGGCATTGCAGTGTTTGCCTGTGGCTAGTAAAAGACTAGCGCAAAGCCAGCCCACGTGAGCATCGGGGCTGCAGAGCGTGGTGGAATGTTAGAACCTATTTGCAAGATGAGACTTGGAGTCCCACATTGGTTGTATGGGAAACTAATGTGGGGTTTATAAAGCCTTGGGTACTCTCACCCTGAGCTAGCTTTTGGGGTGGTGCATCCCAAGTTCTTATCAAATGATATCAGAATCTCGTGTTCCGGGTTCTATCCTCGTCGTCCCTCATTTTCTTTGTGGAATTTCTTAGCACAGGTAGGCTAGACCTGATGCATCATCTACCTTTCAAGC
This sequence comes from Gastrolobium villosum, assembly GCA_032173675.1. Lineage (NCBI taxonomy): Eukaryota > Viridiplantae > Streptophyta > Magnoliopsida > Fabales > Fabaceae > Gastrolobium > Gastrolobium villosum. The sequence goes on along the minus strand of JAVKPL010007768.1, from coordinate 105,900 downwards.
CCAATGGGTTCTCTTGTGAGGGGGATGTTAGGTATAATATAAACCATTAAAAAGGCCCTCACCCAAAAGCTTAAACTTATGCGTTGAATTGGTTCTCTGCAAATATAAATATTGTTCTCTTAAGGAAGTTAAAAAAACTAAGACGATCCTGTCAGAACACAAGTAAGGATAATAAATCCTCCTCTTTCTTTGTAATCCTTATTTTCTCTCTTGATAAATTCTTCTTTTTCAAATTTAAAAATTAAGTAAATCATATCAAGTCAAAAACCCCTGAACTTAAAAAAATCCAAGTAAACTGTATACATCCATTTTGTACAAGACAAAAAACATACTTCAGAGCCAGCTCTGTGTGTTGAAGTCTGTAATAGAATACTGCAAGATCCCCATAGCTCTTCATGGTATCAGGATGATCCAGACCTAACTCTCTCTCATTGATATCCAAAGCTTTTTGTTGATAAATTGTAGCCTGTAATTGAAGTAAACAACTTAATGAATTGAAATCAAATCAGGGAACTTGAAAATAGAAAAAAATTAGATATTTTTGCAAAGGTGCATATAAACTATAGCTGAAATATATGATTAAAATGTCAAGTATATTTAACAATATCAACCAAGACTTATCCCACCAAGTGGGGTCAGCCTATGAAGCACCGACACGGCGTTTTCGATACGTTCTCGATACGTCCATTAATTCGCCGATATGATACAATACGTTTCTGATACGTTCCCGATACGCGTATCGGATACGTTGGGAAATTTATTTTCGAAGTATCGGTGCTTCATGGTCAGCTACATGGATCAAACAATGCCATTAGCCAATGTGAACAATTAAAAACCATATTTTCAATGAATCCATTTTCAACAAGGTCCTTTTTCATGGTTTCTCCTAAAGTTTTCTTCAGTCTTCGCTCTTCCTCAACTTCTTTTAATCAGATTATCTTCCATTTCATAAAATGTCAAGGGTAAACGGGAAAAAAAATTATTGATGAATACAATGAGGTGTACTTTGGTTTCTGATGAAATAACGTCCATCAATACCAAAACATAAGTGAAACAAACCTGATTGAAGTCTCCAGTATGATATAAAACTACAGCAAGGAGGCTGTATGCCCCCGCTGTCATCCGATGGTAGGGACCACAAACTGCTACCAGCTTGGCTAGAGCCTGTCGCCAACAAATTGTAGCAGATATCATACAACAATTTCAAAATGAAAGGAATCCACAGTAGAAGAATCTTGCCAATAGTGTGAAGATTTCCAAACAAAGGGTTCTGGTTACAGATACCTTTGTTCCATAGGTAACTGCATCCTCAAGTTTTCCCTTATCTAAAGCTGTTTTGGATGACTCTAGCAGCTGCCTTCCATCTGCAGATGAGCATGCTGCTTGCTGCAAAGAATCAGCATGGCATTACATACACAGTTTGGATCTATACAATCAATTTCAAGACATTATGCAAGAGAACCTATAATTAACATGTCTTGTTTGTTACCTTGTGAACTGGGACCAAGCTGACAATATCAGATTTGTGGAAGGGAATTGGAGAATCCATATCAAAATCCCTTGGAACAAGCTCAATTCCCACCTAATTCAGAAATGATAAGGAACAAATTGTCAATGATCAACTAATCAATGTCAAATGATAACCGTAAAGAACCAATTCAACCCAAAAGCTTAAGTTGATGGGTGAGACTATATTAATGTTTTTTATATCTCTAACACGCCCCTTCACACAATAGCCCACTGGGCTTGAAGGGTATACAATGCACTGGCCCACCTACCTGTGCTTAACAAACTCCACAATATTAATTATTTATTAATTAAATGGGAGGGTGAAGATCGAACCTGTAACACCGAGACTTAGATACCATATAAAGAATCAATTCAACTCAAAAGCTTAAGATGATGGGTGAGGCTACATTAATGGTTTTTATATATCTCTAACAATAACCATAAGCCCTACAATCTATTGACTGATGTAAGCCTGTCCCATGTGTATCTATATATAACTGTATTGACATATATTGGGAAGAATGTTATATACATATTGTAAAAGCAAATGCAAAAATTATCTAGTAAAAAAATGAGTCACATGAATTTCTTTGAGTTATTGCAGTTGAAGGGAGAGAGAACGAAAGGAGGAAGGCATGTTTACTGAATTCATGACGAGAGGCACATGCAACACTTTCGTGCGAGAAGATGAATCAAATTATGTCGACAAATTCATCACGGTAGCATATGAGCATGTAAAACCAGCTTTTTCAACACCCAAATAACTATTGAGTGTCCTTCAATTTGACAGAGAAGGTTAAACTTAACACGTTTTGTTAGAGAATAATATAAATGCCCCCCCTTTCCAGTGGAATTAAAATAAGCACAAGGTAACCAAAAAATTGGATCTGTGCAATATCCACACTTCAAGCCCAAAGGACTCGTGTGAGGGGGGCGAGTTAGAGAATAATATAAATTATTAAAAAGACTATTACCCAATACCTTAAGGTTTTGGGTTAAAGTGATTCTTTACATGTTTCCATCAATATGAACAGTGACAACATTCAAGTGGAAAATCCAGCTCACCTCTACATGCCCCTATCTATTTTCATAGCCACTGCCATAAACTGAACCTAATAATGAATATGTACTTGTCACAATGAATCATGAAATTTGGCATAGTATAAAAGGGCAACCTGGTACTATAAAGCTCCCACTATGCTCAAGGTTCACCGAAAGGTCAAACCTATTGTGTGGGTCTATAGTAGGCAGCCTTACCTTGCATTTACAAGAATCTGATTACATGATTCGAAGAAAATGGCAATTAGAAGAAGATACAAATGTGTGACTCCATAACAATGCAATCTATAATGCAAGATCAAGACACAACAGAAACTAGGAATTCTATTGACTACTTCCAGACTACATTACCTTGTGACACAAGCCACGTAAAATTGCAAATTTCCTCACATCTTTGTAATTCAAGCTGTTAAAATCCCAATCAAAACGTTTCTTCAAAAACAACTCTAGCCATTTCCAGACAAGGGGGTGAACTTTGCATGATTTATCTGATTTTCTATTTTCAGGAACACCAAGCAGCAAATTCAATGCACCAGCTATTGATGAAGCCATTTTCTCCTTGTCAACAACAGAAGAAATGACTGCCTGCAGGATGTGCTTGAAAGCTCGAACTATCATCTCATGAATACAAAGTGATTGCACATGTGAAAGTTTTTCTGAAAGCTTGACCTATAAAGAAAAGCAAAAAGCAAATATTATACAACATGGAAATGCTTCCATCAGTGATTCTAAACCTAACATGCAAAATCCCACTCGAAACCTTCTATAAAGATAAGCGGCAGACAATACAAGAATAAAAGCAGAAGTTTTGATAATAGAATGAGAAAGTGATATAATTTGGTAAGGAGTCTGACTGGCCAACATACATTGTCTCTATAGTCATATTCTCAGAGCTAGTGAAGCAATTGTAAAGATGTCAATTCTAACAACTTCCATTTCATGAATTTGGACAGGAGAAGTTTGAAAAAAGAACAAATTTAACAATATAGAGGACACAAAAAACGAATTCCTTTTATAGATATATTATTATAGCTCCATAACGTGAATAGTAAGGTTTAGAGCACTGACAACATGTCCAAGAGAACGCATTCGTAGACCCCTAGTATGCATAAAATCAGTTAGTGTGCGGCCATCAACTGGAGAGAGTTCCAATGAGCCAAAATCTGCTACCTGTATTCCATAATTAATGCTACAATAAAAACCACCAGTCTTGTGAACTAGAAAGCCTTCCAGACAATCAACCAAATAAAATTCTATTTTACCAGTTTTGGTAGAGCAACATCCGTGTAATATTTCTGAGATAAGTCAACCAAATCTTGCATAGACTGTTAATAACAAGAGATTTTATTCAGACACCAGATAAAATAGTTTGGTTCAATCGCTATAAAACTTGGAAATACTTTGTTACACCTAGAAGAGTTACCTTGCAGTGAAGTCCAGTTCCTGATTCTTTTAATCGGCTAAAAGCAGCTTCAGATAGCATCCCCTTCAGCACAAGCTCATTCTCAGCTGCTGTAGTTTCATGCTGGGATACGATTGACGGTAATGGAGCACTTTCAGCCTTCCCATTATATTTTGAATATTCAGATGCCAAATTAGGATTGCTTGGATCAGATTTGTTTTTATTATTCTTGAGGGCTTTAAGGGGTTTCCCAAGACCCTCGACCTTCATTTCATTCTTAGCCTTCTCCAAAGAAGGTTTCTTATCTTTCTCTGTATTGTTTTGGTCTTGCAAATGTTGTATCCAGCAGGCTCCAAGTTCCCATCTTACAAAATTGTCCAATCCCAGTTCCTCTTCCTCAAGCTTAGCAAGGCTTTCTTTAATCAGCTTCTCGACAAAAGCATGAGAAGCACCAAGCTCTTCACTCTCAAGCGCTTCCATCTGAGTCATCTGTTTATTGTTCTCTGGTTGGGTAGTGTTGTGAAGAAGAAATCTCAAACTGCAAGGAACAATGAAATAATTACAGGCCCTATAGTCATTTGATGAATAAGAACTTGATCAACTAAGGAAGTTGAAACTGTGGCTTTAAAGAAAAACAGAACATCTAGAAATAGATTCAAAACAAAAGTAACTTGAGAAAAAAAAACACAAAAGCTAAAACCAAAAAATGAGTCCACCAAACCATCTAAGGAGTACAGCTCATTCAAAAATAAAAAATAAAAATATATGTAAAAGTGAGCCGAGCTCAAAACATCATTAAAAGAAACTCCCAAGAAAACTTGTTGCAATTTATACTTTCCAAATAAGAAGGCAGAGCTTATTAAAAGAAAAAAGGGTTAAAAACACTAAATTGGATTTAAGTTCTTAAATTGTTGTAGTTAAGAAACAACACCAAAACTACAGCTAGGGCTCATTCTCATTCATATTGTAGCTCAAGATAGTAAAATTTACAAAAAGGGAGAGCGAGAGAGGGAGGGAGCACACCTAGTTGATATGAGTATTATGTAAAGTTGTATAGTAGTAAAAGGGTGTAACATGGAAGGGTTCAGGAACCTGTTAATGTTGAGTGCGTTGGCACCACCCTCTGCCTGGTCAAGCAATTCAATACTTTGATGAGATGGAGAGTTGACATTCTCGTTATCTCCACCCTCAACTTTCACAACAATCACATAACCGCAATATCTTATATTGACAACACCTAAAGTGGTAATATCCTGCACATAAAATGGGAAAAGTAATCAGTTATATGAAAGGGAAGAAAAAAAAAAAGCAGCCCTAGAGCACAAAAGTAACCAATCTTTATCTATATAAGTGTATCATACATGGGCAGCGGTATTCTCATCAGCAGTGATTCCTTTCAGTAGATTTCGTTCTACTAGATCCTTTTGATTTACTCCAGTAGCTTCAACTCCATCAATTTTAGTATCAATCTTACAGCTCGCAACAGAACCATCTTTCAAGACTCTGATACTCAAGTCACCTACTCTCTCAGTGTAAATAATGTCATTTGCTGCAACTGAGCACCTAAAATTGGGCTCTTCCATTACATGTTTAACAGCCCTGATTGCTCTGAAAAATGCAACATCAACAAACAGGCTGTGCAAAAGAAATGCTTTTCTATCTCGAACCTGCCTTTCTTCTGCTGTCTTGCAAGGCATAGATGCAATAAATGAAAAATCATTAGCCCAAGGAATCAAATCACACTTTCTGTCTCTTCCAAGACCACCACCATTTCCTCCCCAAGTTTCATCCTCCACGGGAAGAGGAGGAAAAGACGAAGGTGATTGTGCAGCAACAGGAGGAACAAGCCATGTGTTGGCTCGGAAGCCATAGGGGAGATTCCCAAACTGAAGACAAAAGAAAATGGGGCAGAGAGGACTGATAAATACAATGTTGATCACAGTGAGAAAGATTTACAAGGGCCAAAAGTGGGGACTTCATTAATAGATGTTCAATGGTTCTTTTCACTACCGATACCAAACTTTTAATTACGAATAAGAAATGTAAACAAACCAAAAGTTGTTAAATACCTTGTTACGTTCTGAAAATGCCTTAACGAGATCATCGTAAGCCTGAAAATTAAGAAATAAAATTTGTAAATTTTACTGAGTTATAACTAGCGTAAATCAAATTAAACATATAATACCGTCAATAGGAATGTTGAAACCGTGTCAAGTTTAAACTTCATCTTTGCACATTTATACATCTTTTTTTTTTTGGTTTCCCACAGAATATTGCATATCAATATCTAATGTAAACATACATTAAACTAGTACCGAGTTTCCCACAGTAACCCAAATTTGCCTCTACATCAGCAATACAGCAAGTAATTAAAATTCATACTAAAATAATACAATATTCAATAACTCGATGTAAAGTTATTTATCATTTGATTATACTAAAATAACAATAAGTAGCTAGAGGTGATTTAAATAGCTACTGCAGAAAAGCCCAACCAGAATGATTCAAAAACTTCAGAATTTTTTTATTTTTTTTATATTTACTGTGCTTTAAACAGAGAAGAAGATGAAGGAACACTAACACTGTCAAAAGCTCTGCTAAGTTGTCTCAACAAATCAACAAGATTATGACACAGAATCCGTTGTTTCCCAACACTGTAAAACCCTTTTCTGCTAGCCTCAACGTGCACCACTTTCCCGTTATACAGTTTCACCTGTGACCACAACACAACAAACACAAAACACAAGCATTTCATTTCATCAATTTCCCCTTTCCCAAAAAAAAAAAAAAAACAGCCAAACGCGTGACGATAAATTCAAAGACGAAATACTCACATCGAGCGAGAAGAGATAATCCGCCTCCGATATCTCGTCCACGTGGCGCCTCGAAGCTCTTTTTATATCTGCATCGATTCATTAGCTTCAGCATCTTACCGACACAGAGAATTGCAACTACACGCAACTAATTTGCACAGAGAAATGTAGTTGCACAGAGAAGAGTGTGAAAGAGGAAGAAGGAAGAGAGTTGTACATTGGAAAGGAGCAGTGAGATGAGAGAGAGAGAAAAATTCGTAGAAACTCCCCAGTTTAGGGCACGAGTGGCTTATCTCTCCATCTCCGTCCGCCGCATCTTTCGGCGGTTGCTTGGCCGACGGAGCTCCGGACTTGGACGCCGCCGCCGGCGGAGACGACGGACCAAAGCTGGTGGTGCAGGCGACGATGTCGAGAAGTCTTCGAACGTGTGCCACTGCTTGATCTTCATCGTAATCCTCTGCGTGTGCAAAATTTGAAAACTGAGTATGAGGAAGATGATGACTAGAACGACGTCGTATGCGTGAGCTCCTTTTCGTTTTAGTTAAAATAAAAAGTATTTATAGTTTTTTAAAAAAATTCTCCATGAAATTATCCTCTGTAATTTCATAATTTCGTTATTTTGAGATTTTAAAAAAAATATATTTTAAATATTTTATTCTTTTTATATCATAAATTTTATTTTTTTTTAGGCATAATATATACTATTTACTTTTTTTTTCATATATATCTTGTTTATCACTTTCCAATATTGTTAAATTAAAATCTTAACTAATTTTTATCATTTCTCTCATTTCTTAATATTCTGACATAATAGTATTGGAGAGTGGCAGATATAAAAAAAGTAAGTAGAATAATTTTTTTAAACCCAAAACAATATAAGGAAAAATAGTTTGTCCAGTTGTGTTATTTTATCTACTTATAATTATGTATTCTGAAAAATATATAATTATAATATTATAGTTATATTTTTTTCTCTTTCTTCAAAACTGGTTGGCTGACGTGAAAAATATATATATATAATTTTAATATTATAATTATATATTCCCAAAATATATAATTATAAGCATATGAAAACACACGACATAATCATTTAAAAAATATGTGTATACTTTAGAAACGTTAATTTTTGTTTATTTATTAAAAAAATAGTGTTAATAATACCTTCAACCAAATTGAGGATGCAAGGCTTCAGTGCGGACACATCCACGGTGTCCTTCAAACGTGGCCCTCTTACCTGTATTGTTAGAAAAGGCCCTTCGTTATGAAATTATAAATTTAAAGAAAAAATATACATAATATCTAACATAACACTATATTGTTATTAGAATTAGACATGACCTTAATGTTTGGCCGATCTATTAAACCGGTTATGCCTAAATTAAAAAGTCGAGTAGATTTCCTTCCTTGCACGACCTTAACAGTATTTTAGTTCTTACATTAAAGAAATTTATAAGTTATTTTATTTGTCGTCGCATAAAAATTTCAACTTTCTAAATATGATCTTTATATACATGCAATAATAAATAGAGTTAACTAAAGGGGTTATTTATATTCTCATGTAAAATTTATCCTTAAGTTTTTGTTTAGTGAGTGCTAGGCCTTAAATTCTATTATTAAATTTAGATGAATTTATCTATGATAACATTGTATATCCAAAATCCTTATATTTTGCCGTCCATATTTTCACGAGGTCAATATTCATTTGTTTGATTTCTGGATTGAATGTGTCACCTTATATACCAAATGTATGAATACGATTTTCTTTCTTTTTTTGTGTTCTTTTTTTTTTTTTTTTCTGATGACGATGTTTGCTTTCTGTTGGGTACATGTCTCTAGTTTGTCAAAGAGAAGTCAAACATGTTGTTATTCATGGGGCTGCATGTCTTATATAATGTCCCTAATAGAGCTTAGAATTGAACAGTGTGTAAAGAGACACATAAACACTTATTATTAATTACTGTTCAAGAGAGACATAGTACACTTATTATTAATAAATGGTTGAAATTAAAATAATGTAAATTTTTCACCAAAAAAAAAAATAATGTAAATTATTTATAGTACAAAATTTACCTCATGCGATAGTGAAAAATTTGTAATATAACACGTCTCCGTATTCACCGACAAAAGCCGACGAACATCTATTATTCTATCCGTTGATATTCCCTGCTTCAAAAGATACACAAATAAATAAATAAAACCATTTAAATTTGTATTTTGCATCAATTTATGTGAATAAAAGAACCCAATTATAAAGTCCTGAAAGCTATGTAAGAGAACATGGAAAAAAAAAAATAAAAAAAATCTTGAAAGTAAATTGGAGCTTTCATAAATTGAAGCTACGTGTTCAGTTTAGATTTCAGAGTTGTTGGTTTCTTGAAAATCAAATCTTTCATATTTTGTCATTATGTTATATTTGTCAAAATGATATTTCAGAGACAGACTCTTCATCCCATGGAGATTAACAAGTGCACGCCTCTATATGTGGTGATACAAAAAGATAAGCCAAAAGCTTTAACATGAAACACAGGTTTAGAAAGAGAATTTTTGGTGCTTGTTTAAGCCTAGCACAATGACACAACATAGCTGAAGCTAATGGGAAAATGAGCTAATGGCTGACACATATATTTAATCTTATACTTATAATAACAATTTTTGAAGTATAAAGTTCAGCACTAATAGTCAAAATCTAGCAAAAGATTCCCATGAGAATCATAACAAAACGGACATAAGGTAGTTGGCTAGTTGCAAATAACTACTCAATGCACGCACAAAAAATAACCAGCAATGAAAGTTGAGAAAAGTAGATTTTCTTTTTTCAATATATTATCAAATAAACTAAGAATTTAGTGTGTACTTTAAAAAAATATAAATTTATATTCTTTCTTCTCTTATAACTATGTGCTCATGGGAGAATATAATTATAATATAAAAATTATTTTTTCTCTCTCTACACATGAGTGGACAAGTTTTTGAAAAATTTGTAAAGAGAATAAAAAAGAAAATAACCTTAGTATTATAATTATGTATTTCCCATATTTACAAATTTTTTTATTTATAAACTCTTACAAATTACATCTTCTTATAGAACACTATTTCTTCCGGGACAAATAGTGTAATTTGTAAAAATTTATAAACGACCCCTTCCAAGAATATATAATTATAAGGAGTTGAAAAGACATAAACTTATATCTTTAGAAAAGAAGACAAATAGTTTTCGCATAAACTAAACAAACCTTAAGAACAACACGAGTTTCATCAGGAAGGTTCACAGTGATATCTATGACAACCGGAAGAACTGCAAAATTACAAGAAAGAAACAAGTTAGGCATATCCTATTTGAACAAGCTTTCAAAGTGTTTTTAATCTCAAAATTGAATGGTATAAGAATCATTCAGATTTAGAATTGAATTACCCTTCTCTTCTTTTTTCTTCTTCTCTCCCTTGGCCTTTCCACGGTTGTTTCTTGGTGACATTTTCTACTCGTTTGAGTTCCTGGCACTAACAATACACAGAAGCACAAGTTAGAATATTCATTCATACTATATAGTATTTTATAATTATAAGGCATCAATATAAATACATCAATTATTCATTATCTGCAAATAAATTTTGTATTGCAAATGGAACAAAAGGGTGTCAATTGAATACTATAGAGGTGCAAAGGAATTACCAAAGAACAAAGGAAGGGAATTTTATAGGACTTGGATGATTGAACAAAAAGAGATAGATAATGGTGTTTAATGCGCTATATAGAGCTATTGAGGTTCAGAGAGTGGATAATAAACTGTGCATAATAAGCATAAGAGAGAGGTTTTGAGTTGGAACTCTCATCCATTACAAGAAGGGGAAAATGATAAAGGAACAAAAATGGAAAAGAGAAGCAGAGAGATATAGATGGGAGAGTTGTATGATAAGGAAGGAAGGGTTGAGATTCAATGCTCAGAATGATAATGGCATTTTCTGGCACCTTGTTTATACAGGTTAATTATCAATTTGCGGTGTATATATAAATATACTTTTTATTTTTATTTTATTTTTCTATAAAGATTTTAAAATTTAATTCATTAAATAATATAACATTTTTATTTTGAAAATTGAAATCCATTAGTTGCACTGTTGCAGGCAGCAATTAGTGGAGGGGAAGAGGGGGACCACATAATAGATAGGGTCCAGCAATTAGTGTGAATTTCTATTAAGAGCCTATTTGGATGAATTTTTTTTTTTTCAAAAATTATTTATTTTTTTAAAAAAATATTTTTCATTTTTAGTACGTTTGGATGTCTCCTTTTGAAAAAAAAAAAAAAAGCATAAATCATAAAAAAAAAGTCAAAAACTTACTTTTTTGAGAAGTTAAGAATCTTAACTTCTAAAAAAATCAAAAGTGTAAAGCTAAATATTTTTTTCTAAAACTAAATATTTTTATAAAAATATAAATATCTTAACTTTTGTAAAAAACACTTAATTAAGGAAGAGATAAAAATTACTTTTCTAAAAAGGTGAAACAAAGGGGACAATGAGAGATTTTTGAGTAATATAACGTCGAATTTTCATTAGAAAACAGAGTCTCATTAGTTTTCATAATAAATTTCTTAATGCTTAAAATGAAACCGGAAACGTTTTAGTCTAAGTTCACCTGCTTGAATTGAAAACATACAATTTTTTTTTTTTTCAATGTTCTCGGTGATACAATTAAACTTGCGCAACTAATAATGCTTTGTATTCTTATTTTTATTATTTTTGAAAACTATGATTTGTATTTGTACGAATAAATAACTCTAAACTTATATTTGTTGTATTCTAATAAATTTTCATTTATGTATTTTGATAATTATGTTAATAAAGAAAATTTTGACAGAAAAAATAAATTTAATCGTAAGCTATTTATTTGATTGAATTAGTTTAGGCATTATATTTTAATTTTAATTTTTGAGAATACGCATCATCTGTTAATCCCCTCAGCTAGTTAGGTTTAGTCTAATTTATTAAAATAAATTTATATAATTCAGTTTACAATTAGGAAAAAAATTGGGCATCATATATATTTTGTGTGTATATGTTAGAAATATAATATAAAATATATAACAAAATAATATTTCTTCATCTACTGCAGAAAAGTTATCTGCATTTATTCCCAAAACGATGTCGTTTTGGGATTGAAAATTAAAAAATTATAACTATTAAGACTATAATAATCTTGAAATAAATTAAAATTACAAAAATCATGATTTTCGCCCCAAAACGACGTCGTATTAGGCTTACTGCGGATAACTTATCTGCATTAACTATATAAAAATTGAACCCAATATAAAATCATTCAAATGTCTTTACCTAATAATTTAAACTTTATGGAGAGTTGGTTGCATAATATGATATTAAAATCTCTATAATCAAATGATTTTGAGTTCAATCTTTGTAGCCATTCTTTTAATAATCTAATAAATATTATGAAATTTCTTAATATAGATTGACGAGCTTTGCATTAACCTATTTTATAAAATAATAAAATCATTAATCTATTTTCACTTAATAATTTAAGTTTTTTTTTGTTGGTATAAACCGGAGCCGGTGGTATCCCCGTTCAACCTCCTCCAGTCACCTTTTCCTCGAGGTACGGCCCTATAGGCTAGTCCCTCATTGGAGTAGCGGGTGCATTGAGCTTCGCTACCGGAGAAAGGATGAGACTAATCCTCCAACCGAGAAGGAGACATTTTCCTTCTCTGGCCCCCAAAGATTTTCCAAGAATTTGCTTGAGGTAGGATTTGAACCCCTGACTCAAGCAAACCCTGGGAGCTCAGTTGTCAACTCAGCTACCCTTGCAGGTTACAATTTAAGCTTTTAGGAGAGTCTATTGTTTGATATAGAGTTTTGCATTCATTGTTCACTTTTATAAAATAATAAAATCATTCATCTATTTTCACCTATTAATTTAAGTTTTTAGAAGAGTTTATTGTTTGATATATATATATATATATATGTGCGTGAATGTGCACAGGGTGTGTTTGTATGTGTTCAGTTTAGGATGTTGCTTTATTGGAACCAATTGATGTAAGTAAAAGATTTACAATACATACAAATCACTAACACAATTCTAAGAGTATTATTGTATGTGACTCCATACGAGTATACGCATACATAGAGGAGAGAATGTGTTTGGAATAACTAACACCATCCTAAAAGTAATTAAGAGTATAAACTTTTATTATGTTATTGGCACTTAATTATTTTAAACTTTATCATTACATCCTAACCTAAATTTATCAATAAGGATTGGTAATCTAATGTTATTGGCAATCTTATTTATTTATATTTGGTTTAGAATTTTCGTAGAAAAATTAGATTCTCGGGAAAAAAAATTGAAGCTTTTTGAAACAAAATGCTATTCAAGAATGCCACCAAGAGAGTGATATTCTTGAATTCCCGTGATGAGAAAATTTCACACAATCTTTTTGTAATATTTCCGGTAATATTTTGGCATATGAAATATTTTTTTTGGTAATCAAAAAATTCATTTTTACAGCATATTCTTAAATCATGATTCTCATGCATGAAAACAATTTTTTTTCTTTGCCTTACACTCCCTTTCATTCTTTTGGGAAGTGTCGGGCATATATGATCCACGTTTTTTTGTTTTGTTTTGATTTTTTGATTTTTTTTTTGTATGATCCACGTTTTTAGTTTGAAAAGGAATATCTTACCAATTAATGTTAGTTGCATTTTTCCCCAGACTCGAAATGCATCTTCTGTTTAATTATTATGTTTCCTGATTTTTTTTATTGAGATCTATATTAATATATGTCTTAGTTTATGCTTTTTATTGACATCTTAATTAATTTATTAATCTATGTCGTTGTTTATGTTCTTATGATATTTTAAAAATAAAAGAGGTTAAGGAAAAAAAAATCTCAATAGTAACTGATAATTTTAAAATAAAAACCAATTTTTGTCAAAAAAAAAAAAAAAAAGATCCATGCATGTCCAATATCATCTCAAATGTTATGGTGTGTGAGTAAGATTTATATACTACTTCCTTAGTTTCTTTTTATATATAATTTAAGAAAGTTATCAAGTGGTCTTAATTAACGTAAAAAAGGAAATATCTCTAATTTCCTTTTCTTTTTAGTTGGTCTTATAAGTTAGCTAGGTCAACGACACATATGACAAATGATAGTGACATGCCCATTTAATTCTATTCCCTATTTGTAAAAATCATAATGACATTGTTCTTCTCATTCTTATTCGGTGTATCTATGAAGCACCGACACTTCAAAAATCCCGACGTGTCGTGTCCGATATTTCCCGACACCCCGACACTCCAACATTCGTTATAGAAATTCAAAAAAAGATTCAAAGGTTAAATTGCGTTGAGTTTTTAATTCCAACTATTAGATTTGTTGGATTACGATTACCATTCTATTACGTTTAATTAAATATTCGGGATATCTTATATTTTTTGCAAAATTGATGAATATTATAAGTTTAGTTTCATTTTTTTTGTTAAACTATTGAATATTAAATATAATATACACTATATAAATTAGAAATATTATTTAATATCAAAACGTGTCCTAACGTGTCGAATTCTAACAGTTTTTAGAATTAACGTGTTATAGTGTCGTGTCATATCGGTATCGGTGCTACATAGCAGTGTATATTATCCTTAGCTATCCAAAAAAGAAGTATAATTTTCACCTTCAATTGAATTATTTCTATTCCTTCTACCTTTGTCTCCCATAAATGTGCTAGTCTAATTTTTAATTGTTTTATTTCTATATAGCTTCTATCACTATGAAAACATACTCGATCAAATTAATATATGATATGAGTACTTCTTGTTACAAGTATACTCAGTCATTTCTGCTTACCGTTTTGCTTTTGGGGTCAATGGGGCATTGCACCCATGATCGAGAGTTGGTGCAAATATGGAAAATTAGTATGCCTCCTCAACAAAAGCTTCTTTAAATGTCTTAGGCCCAAAGAAGCTAACTCGCCTCAAGTTAAATATATAGCTAATTCGAGTCAAATCCAATAATAATACTAAAGTCAATCAGGTTAGGGGAAAGTCCATGTGAGAGGACCAATACCAATAGGCTAAATAACATCATCCATAATAAATGGATCAAATATTATATTTAAACCCAAAATTTAAAGTCGTTAGGTTCATGAGTTATTATAAAGAATTAATTCAATTCAAAAACTTAAGACATTAGGTGAAAGTCACATTAATGATTTTTGTATATTATATTTCTCTAATACGCTCCCTCATAAAATAGTCTATTGGGCTTGAAAGGTGAATGATGCATATTTTCCTACTACCTATGCTAAGAAATTCTATAATATTTAATAATTTATTAATAAAATGAGGACGATGAGTAACGAAATCGTGATCATTTAGTGATAGAGACTCTGATATAATATAAAGAATCAATTCAACTCAAAAGATATATGAAAGCCACATTAATGGTATTATATTTCTTTAACAGTCCTATCATTTTTAAGGATTTTTTTTTTTAAAAAAATTCCAATCGGTTCATCGTTTCGCGATTAGTCCGATTTGGGGTGGGTTCGGCTTTAAACCCCTCCCAAAGATGATTTTGAGAAGGATCGAACACATACTCTCACTCTCACTTGCTCAGCTCCCATATACGCCAACTGAACTATCACTATTTGATTTTTTTGTGAATTTCACTTCACCCATTTTAACCAATATTTCATCACACTTGACATTCCAAACCTATTGTCACATACATTTGTCTAACATCGATAGAAATTCATTTTGCGTAACTTGCAATAATAAGCGGAATAGCTAGCATGTCGCAAAGTCTTCTTTCAGATGATTATTATTTTCTTTGCCTGAACTTTATCCAGCATTCAGGGCATCTATATATAGAAAAGAATACCCCTAATTTAGGATATATTTTGTAATAAGAATTTAATGGAAAACACATCCAAAATTGAAGTCAATGAACAATCTAGGGTTTCAATCTTATACGTCTGAGCTAAATAGTCGTGTAGCATGTGAGTGGATAACCCACCATCCAAAATTTCATAACTTGACGCGGATTATTACCTTTAAATATTTTGCCTCCTTAAATTGTTAAACCTTGTCTTTCATTTTCAATGTTCTATTGTATACTTGAAATTTAAAATTTGGTTTGATTTGCTAGATTAAATGATAATAACCATAATCAAGAAGTGTCTTGCTTGCACACTTAATTAACACTTTTTGTTTTTTGTTTTTTAGGAATGTCTTCACCCATTTGAAGAAATTAATCCCCTTCATGGTGTTGAGTATAAAGATTTTTGCCACTGGCACGAGTTATTTCAAACCTATCAATCCACTTACCATTTGTGCCACTCCTAAGGTTAATTAACACTCCTCTATAATTAATTGCATATATAAATTACTTAACTAGAGGTGTATAAAAGTCACCTAACTTTTAAATATTGATCGACTCATCTGGTTGTTTTTAGGTTCGATTATGCACAATTTTACGTATCTAATCTACAGATAACATTTTGTTTTCAATAAACCAAATAATTAAGTTAATACTATAGGTGTAGATTTTAGTCACCAATTAAAATCATGATAAATATTTTAATTCTTTTTGGTATACTAAATCTTTTAACTTTTTTTTTCCAAAAAACATTTATAATTTTATATAATTACATGCAAAGTATGGTCACCCAAAACAGAATTGATTTCACGCTAAGTAAGGGAAAAGTGTGTATCATTTTAAAAGATCTAAAATTGTGTCATTTTAAAAGAGAAAAAAATATAAATAAAGGAGGAGGAGAATCGACAAAAAAATATAAAAGTGTGAGTCTCACCTCTTTGTGAGGGAAAAGTGTGTGTCATTTTAAAAGATGTAAAATTGAGTCATTTTAAATGAGAAAAAAAGATAGATAAAGGAGGAGGAGAATGTACAAAAAATATAAATGTGTGAGTCTCACCTTTTTGTGAGAGTGAAATGACACAAGTTGTGTCATTTAAAAGGTAAATATTTTTTCCTTTTTGAAAATGGGTTATTGTTTGTGGTGCATATACATGTGATTGGGTGAAGTACTATGGAGAGAAGAGAGAAAAGAGAAAAAATGAGTTTACCTACTTTCATATGTGTGCACGGCTAAGGCTACATGCCCTACATCATTCATAGCAAGTGAATCCAATATATCATGTTACAACGTGAAATCTTAGGGCATTGAATTTATGAATCCTCCTACTTATATGCACTTCACTCATCCTATTACTAACTAATATGAGACTCATCACACTTGAATGTCCCAACAATAATATAAATCCATAAAAAAAATATCAGACATTATTATATTTTACTTATTTTGATTATTTAATTATATTTAAATTATATAATGTTAGAAATTAAGAATATAAATAAAAAATAAAAATAATTTGTATTATGAATTTCAGAATTTCATCGACAAAGAAATTCTGAAATCATTTGATGACAAAACAAGCTATCGCTGTCTTTTTTTATTATTATTTTTGAAATCATTTTTTCATAGTTTACTTGGTTCATAGTTTTCCAGCAATAACCGATATATTGGTCCTAAATGAAAAATAAATTGCAGGTCACTTCGTTTCCATATTCAGGTCTGATCCTTTTGTTTGTATTTGAAGATTTGTAAAACACAACCAGATAAGTCCCATAGTGTTTTCTGGATACGTCATGTAGTATTTTTTGGATCCAATTATTACATATATTTGATCGGAAAAATGTTTATCCTTTTAAAGAATATAATTTTATATCATTTTATATCATAATGGATGATTTTTGTCAATCAATATTTATAATTTATTGGGAATTATTAATTTATAATAAATTATAATCATTGATCGACGAAAATCATGTAAAATGCCACAAAGTTATATTCTTTAAAAGTACAAATATTTTTTCCATATTCAATTCAATAGCGGAATCAGAAAATTTTTTGAGGGGAAACAAAACTATAATATAAATTTTTTCCTTTGAAGTTATAACTATTTATATGACAAAAAATTAAAAATGATATTTATAACTAAAAGTTTATATATTTTTTGAACACTCCCGCTAACCCCGCATATGTAATTGATACACTGGCCCTGTGCGTTCTTCCAGAACGATGTTGCTTGGATATTGTGTCTTTCTGTCTCTTTCAATGTTTATTCCATCATGGCCAAAGAGACGTATTTTCCTACTTGTTTACGTTCTCTGTACTTACTATAATCTCAATTCTTTTTTTCTTTCTCATACTCGGACTTATTTGTCCTCTATCTTCTTTTTTCAATCTTCACATGCCATAAATTTACATTCTTTTTCCAAAAGTGTTTTTTTTTTTTTTTTCAGAAAAAAATGATAATAACTTGCAAGATTTTGTATTAACAAGTAACAACGTATAATTATGTCATAATATCACATAAGCTTTATTAAAAAGAATGCCAATCATTTCACCAAAAAAAAAAAACGAATGCCAATCATACTATTTTTACAAATCCTACACAATCTTTCACGTATATTTTTTTTTGGTAAGCAATCTTTCACATATTTAGTTAAAATAAAAAGTAACATTCTTTACCTTATAAACAAAGCATAAATCTCAATATTACATTTAAAAAAGAAAAGCATTCGAGAAGATTGTAAAAATATTTTGTGAAATTAACACGACCAAAAAAATATTAAATATGTATCCAAATATATATATATATATATATATATATATATATTAAATAAATTCTTGGCTCGAATTGCCACTTCAACTAACTCTATGTTAATTCATAAGTTTTCTAGTACATATACCAATCTGGCCAACTCTTGTGGTTGCAACACGAGCTCATGATTTCATATATATATATATATAGCCAGGATCATCTTATACCGGTGTAAAAATTATAAGTCTTACACCAAATTTTAACCATTAATTTTCTGCATCTAACAGTTGAGATTTATTAGGTCTCACTCATTAATTAATTTTTAATTCCTAATAAATCTCAACCATTGGATGCACGGAAATCAACGGTTCAGATTTGGTGTAAAAAAGATTTATTCTTACGCCTGTGTAAGTTGATCCTATCATATATATATATATATATATATATATATATATATATATATATATATATATATATATATATATATATATATATTGGTGAGCAATTTCATATATACTTAATTAATTAACGAAGCGGCACAATCTGATAACATCTTCAATAAACTGTTGCTTTCGAGATTTTTAATTGGATAATTTCATAACTTTAAAACGAATGTAGAATAAAGTTAAACTTAAGGACATGTAATCTAATCTGCCAATTAACAATGTGGAAATAAATAAAAAAGTTCATCCGTTATCATTTTTTGCCGCTACTAATAACTAAATGCATATAAACCCGTGTTCCGTCAACTGAAAAATAATGTGCTTAAATTAAGATAAAAATACTCCCAACTTCTTAGGAAATTTGATTTTTCTATTTCTTAAGCCTCTCAAAAGAAAAATATTAAGAGCAATGGCCAATCCATTTTGCCCAGCTTATACATTCTTCAGAGATATTTTAATGCCCTTAAAAGCCACGTACGAACAAGCCAACAATAGGACAGTGGCCACTACAGAGGGCAGAAATCCAAGTACCTATAAACTCCACTAGGCTAAATGCGTTGGTCGGTATAAGATCATGTAAATAACTTAAGAGTACACAAAAATGAGCTTTCAACCTTAAAATATGGTTCTTTTTAAGGTCATTTCACACTATCTAGTTATTACTTGATGTTTTTTTCATTAATTATGTTGTGCCATTGGTTCAAAGAGAATCGAACATTCGACAATAACATTTGGAAATGCAAAGTAGTGATTTGGCCAAACCAAGCCAATCAAATAAACGTGTTTGCTAGGAATCTATCCAGTTTTAAGAGTCCCAAACGATTGACCAACCTTGTTCTCCAAATGCAAAATAATGGAAGTAGCCTTCCATGTTTGAAACCAAACCCATTTTTTGGGATCGTGTGGTGTACATGATAGGATAAGGGTAGGATATGATATGAGACTGACAAACTCATATCATGTTCTGTGTTTGATGAGCACCTGATTAACAATATGATAAGATTATGTAGAAAGAGAAAAGAAAAAGAAAAAATAAAACATAATACAATAAATACAAATATATTGGGTAGTGTGAAAATATATTGGGTAGCATGAGGATATATTGGGTATCTAATATTGATATTCTATCCTATTGAATCCTAACCCAGCTCCCCCAATAGGATAAGAAATCATGTATTGAATAGGATCCCCCAATAGGATAAGAAATCATGTATTGAATAGGATAAAATGAGATAATAGGATAAGCTAATCATATTCTATTGACTCACCAAACAAGAGATAAAAGTAAGATATGATAAATTATCCTATCTTCCTTATCAGGTGCTCCAAACAGGCCCTTTATGTAGTAGGCTCTCTCTTTTTACCACAATACCTATTTGTTCTCAGCCCAGAAAAGCCACAAGTATTATGCAAAACATTATCCATCACCTTATAGTAGTGGTTGAAACTTCTCTTTATAGTGAATTGGAATGTTAATTTCCACTCATGTCGGGCACTATGAGGATTCTGGCATACATTCACCTTTGGAACAGTGATCAAAGTAGCTAAAAATTTTACCCACATACCACGTGAATGGTACTTTTTATCAAACTGTCACGCAACGTAATTCACTATAATTGGTAGTGAATTACGTTCGCCAATAATTTTGTGACACATGACATATTTTCGCAGAAAAAAGCTAACTAAACGAAATTCGCTACTAGTGGTAGTGAATTTGATATGCAATGTGGTCACGTGTCACGAAATCATAGACAAACATAATTCGCTACCAGTCGTAGCGAATTACGTCGCGTGGCAATCTGATAAAAAATAATGTTCATATGATATTTGGGTTCCTACATTCACCAGTTAGCTACAATATTAAGGGCAGAACCCGAAGAGTGCAAACAAGACACATCCTAGCTAAAGACATGAACAGTAACCAAAATGTCAATGTTCACCAACTTTTTGACCTAAATGGCACGTGAGCAGTGTTATTTCCCAATCTGCCACCGGGGCAAGTTCGCTACCCGGTGTAACGAATTCAGTTTGCTGACGTGTCATATTTCTAGTGGATAACATACCAAGTCAAAAAAAAAAAGGGATTAAGTTCGTTACATTGGGTAGCGAACTTGATTAAAACCAAGTTCGCTATACCGGATAACGAACTTGCCCCCATGACAGATTGAGAAATAACACTGTTCGCGTGGCATTTAGGTAAAAAAGTTGACGAAGAGTGAAATTTTGGTCACTTTTCTAAAGACAAGCATAATATAGTGTTGTAGCTAGAATGAAATGAACCAACAGGGTGCAGCACACCAATCATATCATGACTTTCTACAAGTCACTTCCCATGTGCACAGTAACTACCATCTGACTCAAATATGTTTTGACCAATGACAACTACTTCAGCATAAGAATAGTATGCTGATGCATCGCATGAGAAGTACAACCTCTAAACTCTTAAAACTACTCGTACAATCCTCAATCTTCATGAATCAAAAGAGCAAAGAAGCACGCCTCTTCTAATAATTGAATCTCATTAAAAAATAAAAATAAATAACAATTAAATAAATAAATAGCAGTGCATGATCAAAAATAATTTTTTTGCAGACAAATCAAATAATGAAGTATTTTATTTCACTAATGCACACCACTGTCAGCAATGACAAAACATCACATATCAAACACAAATGATAAAATAACTACCAAACAATAAAATATTAAATGACTAATACGGATAGTCAACATGATTTCCTTATCTGCGTGTTTCCTGCACATCCAGATTAAATATATATACTTTTTTATTTTTTTGGTAAATAAAATATATATACTTTACTATCATCGTCAAGTTCTCACAAGCCACAACTGTTTATAATAAAATAAAATAAAATTATATGCAACCCAAATAAACCAATGGCAGATGAAGAATTGCAGAAATTATAGGTTGATGAATAATGACTACAACATTAGGATAAATCATCCAGAAAAAATTTCAGCGTGAAAACAAAGGTTCAAGAGAAACAAGATGTTGCAGCGCTCAATCAGAACAATTTTTCATAAATCAATCAAAATGATGTTGATTCTTCACTGTTGTCAACCACTGTCAGCATTTATTTATAGTCAAATACCATTTGCACACTGATTACTCACTGTGGTAGGTTCCTTTTCAACAAAAAGGGTAAGCTTAAAAAAAAATGATAAACAAAATAAATAGAACAATTTTCTGATGTCCTTTACTAAAACATCAAACCCTTTAAATAGGAATTACGGATGGATACAAAATAAAATCAACAGCCAATACCTGATCTAGATCTTCTCTCATGTGAAAAACAATAAGACATGATCATGTGGAGAATCATAATCATACAAAAGGTGGATTAATGGTAATAAAAGAAGAGAAAAAAATATTAAAAAAAATAATTACAAAATCATAACTTTTAATTCACTTTTATATGGTTATAATCTTCTCACATGATGTCATGTTTTTTTCCACATATCCATTTCATGAGAAAATGTCCTAGAAAACCGGAAATGGGATAGTGTGATGGGGCTTGAGTTAGTTACTCTTGTTGTGCAATCCATGCACATAGGCATACAAGTATGTTGGTGGCCTACTTGGACAATGTGCTGGAAGTACTGATGATGGGTTTGTATCAATATGTCGGGCAAAAAAAATTAATTTATTACTTTTTTTTAATAAATAATTAAATAAATATAGTCATTTTGAAACTATTATGAGGCGTGTTACAATGGAGAGAGACACGCCCATGTGGGGCGTGACCTATGAGGCAAACACGCCCATATAGGGCGTGACTAGGAGAGAGACACGCCCAACAGGTAGAGGTGGCAAAGTGGGCGGCCCGGCCCGCCCAGCCCCATCCCGCCATCAACCCGCCAAAAAATGAGCCAACCCGCCTCACCCCGCTTTTGAAATTGGGCTGAAAACTCAGCCCGCCCCGCCCCGTTTAGCTGGTTGGCCCGCCAGCACAAGCCTATTTTACACTGACCCGCCTCGGCCCGCATATGCCCGCCAAAAAATGAATCCACCCCGCCCCGCTTTTGAGATGGGTTGAAAAACTCAGCCCGCCCCGCCCCGTTTGGCGGGTTGGCCCGCCGGGCTGAGCTCGTTTTGCCGGCTCTACCAACAGGGGCGTGACCTCCTTGGTCCTACTTTCAGCTACCACTTTTAAAAAGCAATGCTTTTTTCAATTGTTTACTTGCAATTAGGTTGTAGCCGATAAAAAAGATGAAACAGAATAAAATAGCTCATTTGTTGTTAGAGGGAGATAGGCTAGCACAGGCATGTTTTCCGGGAGAAATGGTAACGAAGCTTCAAAGTTGAGCACCTTAATCACTTGCCTTATAGAAGTCCTAGATTTGAAATCTGGATTAGCACACCATAAGCCAACAACCAGTAAACATTCCATTTGTTGCACATTAAATACCCCACAAAGCTTTGGGTCTGCTGCTACAAAAAGATTCCTAAATCCATAAAGCTCCCAGATCCACTCAACTAAAGATACTTGACCCTCCTTATCATTGTTGTGAATGGCTTTTCATCCGCTGGCTAACTACAACAAAACAACCCTCCTTATCAGCTTTGCTTTTTAAAGTTGGAAATTAAGGACCATGGAGGTCACGCCTTTGTTAGGCGTGTCTCTCTCCTGGTCACGCCCTACGTGGGCGTGTCTCTCTCGTAGGTCACGCCCTACATAGGCGTGTCTCTCTCGTAGGTCACGCCCTACATAGGCGTGTCTCTCTCGTAGGTCACGCCCTACGTAGGCGTGTCTCTCTCTACTGGGTAACGCCCCATGTGGGCATGTCTCTCTCTACTGGGTCACGCCCCATGTGGACGTGTCTCTCCACTGGGTCACGCCCTATGTGTCTCTCTCCTGGTCACGCCCCACGTGGGCCGGTCTCTCTCCTGGTCACGCCCCACGTGGGCCGGTCTCTCTCCTGGTCACGCCCCACATGGGCGTGTCTCTCTCTACTAGGTCACGCCTCATGTGGACGAGTCTCTCCACGGGTGACGCCCCATGTGGACGTGTCTCTCTCCTGGTCAGGCCCCATGTGAGCGTGTCTCTCTCTCTCTCTCTCAGGTCACGCCCTACATGGGCGTGTCTTTCTCTACTAGGTCACGCCCCATGTGAGCGTGTTTAACTGCTATAGCTGCGTAAATAGTTTCAAAACGACTACATTTGCATAATTATTTATTAAAAAAGCAATATTTAATTTTTTTTGCCCAATATGTCATGATGCACAACAAGTATCATCTCAAATAGTGAATTAATTCCATAATCATAAATGTAACACAATAATGAAAGAAATACATACACTATTTTATTGAAAGTTCAATATGTATGAAGCAGCCCATATCCCTCATCATGGGGACAAACTAAGCCACAAAAACATTATTCAACCACCTTAATCTACACACTACACTCATTACTTGACAAACCAAACCCATATAGTAAGTTAGTAACCCTCAAGGAAAATGCAGAACATAGTAATGTATAGTATATGTGGCCAGGATCAGAATGAAGGTTATAATCAATGCAGGAAGGACATTAGTAACAGACAAATGATTGAAGTAAAGGCATAGAGTAACATGTGGGGAGAAGTCTAGGTTATCATTCCATACTAGAATGCAATCCACGCCTTTTATTACAACCCCTTTAAACAAAAGCGTTAAATTTGATGTAGAAGAAGTTGCGAGTGTCACAATGCAATAACTAAGCAAGGGACAGGGGCCTTCTTCACTTTTGCCTTAAAACTTCAAACACTGTAACTACCAATGTATATTCTTCCCACTCAAACCTTTTACTGTACCCATCATTTCCATGGCATTTCAAATCTCAATTAACGCACAGAGATATAAACCCAAAAGATAAAAATGTAAACTTTCTTCTCAAACAACATTGTTGCGTTGTTGAAAAGGAAAAAAGGAAGCGTTGAGAGAAAAGGGCTTACAGTTACGGGAAGAAGAAGAAGAACACCATAATATACACAGCGCCGCTAGAGGGAGGAGTGTGGAGACGGAGTGAGGTAAAAGCTATACCACACGGGTTGCGAATACAGAAAAGCCCTAAACACGAGGTCCTTTTGGATTGGTCCATTTTCTGTTTTTTTTCAATGTATTAGGCTATTAGCCCATTGCATAAATGAAAGATTAGCCCAAACATGCCTCACCTTAACATTAATAATTTTTTTACAAAGAAGTTAATTAAGTATAAATTGTCACACTTATTATTATTATTAAAAAAGAGAAATATTTTTTTTCATATTATATGACATAATATTATATATATATATATATATAATAGATAGAACTTACTTTTTTTTTCTCTCTTCTCCTTAGTGTGTCTCACCCACTTTTTTTGATATATTGCATGAGATAATTTTATCTCATTTAATATAAAAAACCTATTTTCCTTGTTGAAAATAAAAAACAAATTCTTTATATGTATCCACTTGGAATAAATAATGTTGTTTGTATTTCTCTTTCTTTTTTAAAATTCACATGTGTTTATTGGGAAATTAATTCTTGTGCCAATGCTTGTATTTTTTTAAAGGAAATAATATTCCTCAGTTATTGGAGAAAGAAAGTTTCTCTCGCAGACTAGAAATATTGTGTATGTCTTTATTTTAGCGAGCAATGGATAAAGCTTCAACGAGTTCCTCAGCGAGCCTTATCCAAATTAAAAAGCCCAGCCTTTATTTCTTTAAAAGGATGAGATTAGGGCTGTGATAAATGCTGGGATGCGACAGAGAAAGGCAAGGAGACGGCCAGAGAGGACTTAGGAGGCAGAGAAGCTCCGTTCCGGACCTAAAGAACGGAGCAACAGTTAAAGCTTCACCACAGAGACTGGGTTTTATGTTTCTTTTCATTTCTTTCTTTAGTTTTTCTGACTATGTCAAGCTAGATTTTTATGTAGTTAGGGCGAGACGAAACGAATTGGTTCTTGAACGTTGTTTTATCTTTGATGCAATTAATATCCGTATTGCAATTATGCAATTAATATGTTTAAATTGATAGTCTAGTTCTTGACCTGATCAATCTTGAATGAGCAAATAGATTTTTGCATGCTAATAGGGATATTGTATGCTTTAATCCGATTGGTCCAATTGGTTCTTGAATGCTGTTTTATCTTTGATGCAATTACTATCTGTATTTCAATTATGCAATTAATATGTTTAAATTGATAGTGTAGTTCTTGACTTGATCAATCTTGAATGAACAAATAGATTTTTGCATGCTAATAGGGATATTGTATGCTTTAATCCGATTGGTTAAATGCCATAATTTGTATGCTTTAAGGATAGTTTTATGAATTCTATAATGCATAATTCTTGACCTTTAAGCTTGCTTTATAAAAGACCATAAGGGATTAGAGCCTTGGAATAAAGTAAAGAACTGAAACCACCAAGGGATTGGGGAATCAGTTACATAAGAAATAATTGTCAATAATTGATTGCGAACTTTAATTGCATGAAAGTTAAACTCGTTGAGAAACTATTGGGGAAGTCGAGTTCCTAACTACGTCTTTTATTAAAAGTTAAAAAATGTTTTCTTCTCATTATTAATTTTTTAATTTAATTCTTGATTTCTTAAAAAATGATAATTAAAAATAAGTTTTTTTAAAATTCTATTTTTACAATTAAATTAATTCTCTCAACAAAACCATTTCAAGTTAGATCCAACTTTAATCGCTTAGATAAGTTATTGCTTGATAATCAATCCTTATGGGATCGACAAAACAACCTTACTTTTATCACTTTATCACTGTATGACGTGAATCGGCAAGTGTACCGAATCGCGCAAGTAATAAAATGATAAGTCAAGTTCGTATCCACAGAGAGTGTGTTCAAATCAATTAAACTATTCTTTTTAAGATTAAATATTCCAAGAGGTTTTTGACACGAATGTCAGGATTGTGTGGGAATTTGATTTGTAAAATAAAAAGACGTGTTTTGTTCTTTTTGAATAATAAAGAATCCAACAAAACAAGGGTTTGAGATTTATGAGAAAAACGTTGTGGTTAGAGAACACTCACCAATGATCCTCACCTTTTACTCTGGATTAAGTTAAATATTAATATATATATCGTGAAATTAGATAATTATCAGATAAAAGTATCGGTAGTTAATTCTCAATCCCTTGAAGAATTAACCTTTTAATCTCATATAAACCCTAATTCCTTGAGGTGCCCTATATGAGATCAAGCATAAAGATCGATAATTAAAACATCTACAATATGAATCATGTCTATCCCTAGATCATGTTCATACCGTCGTTCTATTCCCTTTCTGGATTAAAAGACCGCAGATCCCTCTTGTTGGCCCTAATCCTCAGATTTATTATCACTTACTAGATTGATCGGATCTAATAATAATAATAACAATACGATCAGAATAGAACGAAATTCAAAAGATAAATATATCAATAAAAACTCAATCCATTGTATCAGGGGTTCACAAGGGTTCGTGACCCTAACCACAACAAAGAGGTTCTAGTCAACCATTATCATGGCTAAAATCCAATATTCAAATGAAAACATAAAACTACAAGAACTACAGAAAGGTAGAAGAAGAGATCTCTCTCCCACTCTCCAGAGCTTTCGCCTCCCAAATGACCTCAGAGTTGTCCAGAATGAAAAGTGTCTTCGGTTGCCTTGTGCCCTTTTTATGCACTCAGAATCCTCATTTTCTCGCAACTGACAGCTGTCCATCTCAACCCTACGCTTGGAGCGCAGGATCCACGCTCCAAGCGTGGAGCTTCTGCCTCTTTTCTCCTTGTCTACGCTTCAAGCGTAGGGTTCTACGCTTGAAGCGTAGACTCACTGTCTTGGGGTCTTTTCCTACGCTCCTTTATTTGACCATGAAACGTATAACGGAAACCTTACAATTTATTACCTAAACGTTATAACGGAAATATTAAAGTATGAATTTATTACAGAAACGTTTAACGGAAATATTAAAGTATGAATTTATTACAGAAACGTTTAACGGAAAGATTTAATTAAAATAAAATTGAATTCAAATTTCGAATTTAAAATCTGAATTCAACAGTTGCGCGATCCTCTGATGCTGCAAGCGCCATTCCCACGCTCGTAGCGTGGGGCTTTAGTTTCACTTTGTCCTTTTCAGCTCTAATTTGTGCATTTCTCCTATGAAATCAACATAAAATCAGTATACAACTTTAGATTAAGATATTTGACAAATTAACAGTGATTTTGCCCTTTTCTTGCATCAGATTAAGTAACATTCTTCCTCTTTTTATCTTACAATTCCTTATATGCTGATCGCATATCACTGTACACTTGTCAAAATCGCAAAACCATTAATAGGGCATAAGAATTCATGCAGCTTCAGTAAAATTAGCACTATAAATTTCACAAAGGTCCTCTTTCGACACAACTTGTTGTATTTGTAAGATAAGGTCTTTGTCTATCATATACTATAATCCCAAGATTTTTAGAGTTACCTATGATTAACCGTGCACCATTGAAGTTAGAAGAAATTTTTGTCACTTCACTCACGTTTTGGCCTTAAGCAGTTAATTTTGAAAATTTGTAAACTGGTCTATAGATCTTTGAATTGAGTGAATGCAATTTGCAAAGCTTCTTGAAAGCTTTAACTCTCTAGTTTCTGTCTAGAAAGTTTCATAACAATCGAAACATTCCTTAATTCCAGTGATAGCCAAGTGTAAGCTAGTTGTCCTATTTTACTACTTTCTAGACAACAAATTTGAGAGAGTTATGAGAATTAAAAAAATATTCTTTAATTTATTATGTGTTAAGGGTTAATATGAGCATGAAATTGATTTATAATTAATTGAAAGTTATGAGAATTATAACTAAAGTGTTATTTTATTCTCAGAAATATTCTAATAAAAATTCTTATATTTTGCAGTAATTTTCAACTTAATAAAAAAATATATTGGAGAGCTCAAGTGGATTTGTTTTGAATTTCTGAATCATATAATTGATTGAAGATCTTACCGAAGATTCTCTTGAATTGTTTCCTCAAAATATAAAAGAGAATATTTAAAGATTTGATTAAATATATGATTGGATATTGTAGTAAAGATTTCATGAAGATATTATGGGAAATTAAAAGATATGTTTTAAGATTTAATGCAAGATCACACAAGAAAATAAAAAGATATGGTTTCTTCTATAAAAAGAGGGCAGGCACATTCAAGAGAATAGAGCTCTTGATCAATTGAGATTAGGGATTACTAAAAGGAGAGACAGAAACACGTTTTTATGTAGTTAGAGGAAGATGAAACCCAATTGAATCTTTGTGTTATGAATTAAATTGTTTCTGAAATATTCTCTTTTTATAATTGAATGAATTTATCTATTTTTAACATTTTCTATGAGTTTGTTCCTTATAGATTGATTTAGGGGAATTGTATGATAATATGGATGTTGGTGCATGAACTCTGATTTGATAAATTCATCATAATCCTTATGGTCTATGAATAGACATAGGGCAATTGTATAATCTATAAATTCTTGATCGTAATGCATGTTTTCTTGAGAAACATCTGGGGAACTAGGATTCTTTCAAAATCACATAGAATTAGGGTAACAAGGAATTGAGCCTTATTTAATTTAGAAATAATTGATTGGCATTATACTAAGAGCATATTCTTGACTATTTAATCCATAACACAAAGAGAAAATAGGGAGAAGTCGAAACCCTAACTATGTGTATTCTTGATTATTAAAATAACTCATCTCTTTAACTGCTTTTCAATTCTGAATTTGCATGTTATTGATTATTTTTAATTTCAATTCTCTTCATCTCAATCTTGGTTGTCCAACTAAACCGCAATTAGTGAACTAGTGCTTGAAAACCAATCCTCGTGGAAACGATCTCGTACTGTGGTACACTTTATTACTTAATGATCGGTGCACTTGCCGAAGTCGCAACATATAACTAGGACTATGGGCACTCAAATGATATATTTTTTCATGTCTATAATGCATATAATTTTAATAAATTAGATGCAACTGCAGGAATTATATTTAAAAAAACAAGTAGAAAGGCGAAATTTGCGTACGCTGAATGTCTCCAACTGCATGTGACCTACAATGTCTGTTTCATATAGATATATGTGAATGCTTTTTATCCTCTAATTGAAAACTTGAATGTAATTTTTTTGAAAGAAAGCATCCTATGTTTTTCTCTCTGCTAGGGCAAACGAGATGGGTTCCTCCAATGAAAGTCACGGCGGTCCAGCATCAACAACAATACAACCTGAATCAAACGATCTAATGAGGAAGAGTATCAAGCGTTCCAAAAACGGAGAGGAATTTTCTCCAGATTCATCTAATAGAGGTGCAAGTTTAGGCAACATCTATGAACGTATTCCCTCTGGGAAAATGATGTCTTTCGCTGCAGCCCTTAGATCCAGCGACAATACTAAGGGTGAAGAAGACTCTTGGCAAGCCGATCTAACAGAGGAAGTGAGTGAACCTCTTGACCCGAGTCTAGGGGTAATCAATGAACAAGGGTTCCAGACCATTTACGGAGCAGATGGGTCAGTGAGAATAAGATGCACGGAGGAAGCTAAACAAAGACTTAGAAGCCCCTGGAAAAATGCAATCATAGTCAAACTTCTGGGCAAGAAGGTAGGAGTGATGTATATGAAGACCAAGCTTGCTAACCCATGGGCAAAAGCGGGTCCTCTAACTGTAGCCGACTTAGGAAATGATTTCTTCTCGGTGAAGTTCACAAGCGTTGAAGATCTGAACCTGGCTCTTACCGGCGGCCCATGGGTTTTGATGGGGCACTATCTGGCAATCAGGAAGTGGGAACCTTTTTTTGATCCATTCAAAGCCAACATTCATAGAATTGCTGCGTGGATTCGTCTTCCAGGTATTCCCCAAGAATTCTGTGTGATGTCTTTTCTGAAAATCATTGGTGACACTATTGGGAAAGTGTTAAAGGTTGATAGAAATACATCTACGGGTGATAGGGGGAAATTTGCGAGAGTCTGTGTTGAATTGGATTTATCCAAAACCCTGAGAGGAGAATATATTCTGGAGGACAGAATCTTTAAGGTGGAATACGAGAGTCTTTACTTAATTTGCTTAAAGTGTGGAAAGTATGGGCACAATAAAGAGCAATGCAATCAGAATGTGAACCCTGCTGAAGTGCAACCTAATCGGAGCACGAATGTGTCTGATACAGAAAAAAATTCAGAGAACCAGAGTGTGGGGCCCTGGATGGTTGTGCAGAAGAAGAAATTCCCGAAAAATTTCTCTCAAAAGATGAAGGATACAAAAGATGAGCGAACTTTTGGAGCTGATATCTCTAATAATGGGAGTTCCTCTAACCAGAAAAAGGAGATAAGGAAGGATCCTGAAAATACAGAGCTGATTAGCTCAGTTTCGAAAACCCTTCTGGGGGAACAAAAGGAGAACAAGGGGGGCAGCTCCTCTCTGCTCAGTAGCCCAGCAGCTAATGTGAAGCTCCAGTCTGGGGAAAAAAAAGCCACAGGTAAAAACAGACATAAAACTAAAGGGAAAGACAAGATCAATTCCTTTGTGTTCACCACTGCATCTCCTCAAAGTGGGTCTAGCTCCAAACCAATAGAGCTCCCTTCATCCAATAAGACAACTTGGAAGAGCAAACCAAGGCAAGAATCTCCAGCCCATACTATCATCATTAATAGTAAGGCTCAATCCAATGTGGAAACTGAAATAGAGCTTTGTTCCAAGATAGCTGCCACTCAGTCAACAAACATTGAGGGTGGTCAGGATGTTGGTGAGCTATGTGAGACTGTTGCCATTCCTGCAGAGATGGAAATTTCCAATTCGGGCAGTGAGGAGACCTCGTGGAAAGCTGAACCTCCAGATAGAGCTTCAGAAGATGGGATGGAGATGGAGAATCCAAACAGGGAAGATGCCTCTGAGCATAGGACACAAAGTAACCAGGTACTTTGCAAACCTGGGACCAATTTAGTTATTTAATGAATTGCCTTGTATGGAATGTTAGGGGTGCTGCAAAAAAGTCCTTTAAGATATCCCTAAGAAATTTCATCAAAAAGTATAGGATTGGCATGGTTGCCATCCTAGAGCCTAGGATCAGTGGTGTAGCAGCCCTGAAGAAAATAAAACAACTTGGTTTCAACCAGTATGTTCTAGTAGATGCTATTGGTTTTTCTGGTGGTATTTGGATTCTTTGGAAAGAAGAAAGGTTCAACATATCTGTCATAGAGAAATCTAATCAATTCATTCACTTGTCTTGTTCTGTTAATCATGGTCATTCCTTTCATCTCACTGTGGTTTATGCCAATCCTAGAGAGGAAGTCCGTGATGAGCTTTGGACGGATCTGAGAAGAATCAGTGGTAGCATGACGGGACCCTGGGCTATGATGGGGGATTTCAATGAGATAGCTTCCTCAAAAGAGAAAAGAGGGGGAGCCCCTGTGAATATTGCTAGATGTCAGAAGTTTTCCTACTTGTTAAATGACTGCCATATGCTGGATCTGGGTTGTAGAGGCTCTAAATTCACTTGGAGGGGGCCCAAATGGCTTCATCTTGATAGAGTCTTCAAGAGACTTGATAGAATTTGTTCAAATGCAGCTTGGAGAACCACTTTTGGAGATGCGGATGTTAGAGCTTTACCAAGACTAAACTCAGATCATAATCCTCTTCTTCTTTCTCTTTTCCCCAATGAGAACCAGTGGAAAGAGAGACCTTTCAGATTCCTGGTAGCTTGGCAGAGTCATAGCACTTTTGTTCACTTTCTCAAGTTTATCTGGAACCACCATACCAAGATTGTCACTTGCCTGGAAAACCTAATTGATCCGCTTAAATCTTGGAATAAAAGAGTTTTTGGTTGTATCCAAGTTAGGAAGGATTACCTTTTAAAAAGAATCCAAGAGACCCAGATTAACCACACCAACCAGCATGATATTGCCCAATCTGATCTTGATTTTGCTCTTCAGGATGAGTTGAATAGAGTTTTAGAACAAGAAGAAGCTCTTTGGTTTCAGAAGGCTAGATGCAAATGGATTGAGGATGGGGATCGTAACACAAGATTCTATCATACAACTACCATAATTAGAAGAGCCAGAAACAAAATTTTAGAGCTCAAGAATGATGAGGGTCATATGGTTAGAGAAAAAGACAGCCTGAACAAGATTATTCATGATTTCTTCACTAATCTTTTTACTGAAGAAGATCACTCCAGACCTTGGGAAGTCACCAATACTTGCTGGCCTGCATTAGAGGAGACTGAGTTGACAACCTTGAAGGATCCTATCTCGGAATTGAGTATCAAGGAAGCTTTCTTCTCCATGAATGCTCTCAAAGCTCCTGGTCCAGATGGCTTCCCAGCTTTTTTCTTCCAAAAAAACTGGGATATTATGAAAAAACAAGTGGTTGATTGTGTGCATCAGATTTGGGAGAAGCCGGATGAGGTGAAGGATCTAAATAAAACCTTTCTGGTTCTCATTCCAAAACTGGAAAAACCAGAAAAGATTAACCAATTTCGCCCGATTGCTTTGTGTTCTGTTCTTTATAAAGGTATCAGCAAGATTATAGTGAGCAAGCTGAAACCCCTTCTCAACAAATTGATTTCTCCTCAACAAGTCAGTTTCGTTCCTAAAAGACAAATCCAGGACAATATTATCATTGCTCAAGAGATGGTTCACTCTATGAATAGAATGGAGGGGAAAAGGGGATTCTTCACAATCAAAATCGACTTAGAGAAAGCCTATGATAGGATGTCTTGGAATTATATATATAAAGTGTTGTCTGAGATAAACATCCCAGAATCTCTGGTGAATATCATAATGCAGTGCATCACTTCAGCTGAGCTTGAAATCCTCTGGAATGGTTCCAAGGCTGGTAGCATCCTTCCGAGTAGAGGTTTGAGGCAAGGAGATCCAATATCTCCCTACATTTTCGTGCTTTGTATGGAAAAACTGACACACTTGATTTCTGATGCAATTGCAAAGAAAGAGTGGAAGCCAATGGCAGCTGGTAGAGGTGGACCATCCATATATCATCTCCTCTTCGCTGACGATTTGTTACTCTTTGGAGAAGCCAAAATTGACCAAATCAAGACAGTAATGGAGTGCCTCACAAAGTTTGGGATCATGTCTGGTCAGAAGGTGAGTTACCCAAAATCTAATATCTTCTTCTCCAAAAATGTTCCAATTGATGTTGCTAATGAGATAGTGAAGATTAGTGGTTTTGCTCAAACAAAAAACTTGGGCAGATACCTGGGATACAGAATGAAACATGGCCGGACTAGTAAACTTCACTATGGAGAGATCATGGATAGGGTTAACAATAGGCTCAATGGTTGGAAAAATCAGTGTCTATCTATGGCAGGTAGAGTGACTCTAGCAAAATCGGTCATCTCCACTATCCCTATGTTCCACATGCAAAACAGCTTATTACCTGTGGGTATTTGTGAAGAAATTGAAAAGAAGCAAAGGAATTTCATTTGGGGAGATACTGAGGTTCATAGGAAGCATCATGCAATCGGTTGGGAACACCTTCAACTCCCTAAAAACCAGGGTGGGTTAGGTATTCTCAATCTCCGCATCCAGAATGAAGCTTTCATCCAAAAGTGTGCTTGGAATATGGTTCAGTCTCCATCTCAGCTTTGGGTCCAAGTCTTGCTATCCAAATATGGCAGGAGAAAAGATATGCTAAAAGAGGTAGTTAGTAAACCTTATGATTCTCACTTGTGGAAAAGCATTTGTAAGGTCTGGCCTCAAATGATAAGCAATACTTCTTGGCAAATAGGTAATGGCAAGAAGATTGATTTTTGGAAAGACAATTGGACTGGTCTCAGCCCAAACCTCCTTGCTCATACTCATACCCTTCCTTCTCAAGAGGTCTTGGATTTAAAGATTAGCAACAGTATTTTCCTTTCTGAAGAAG
This sequence comes from Gastrolobium villosum, assembly GCA_032173675.1. Classification (NCBI taxonomy): domain Eukaryota; kingdom Viridiplantae; phylum Streptophyta; class Magnoliopsida; order Fabales; family Fabaceae; genus Gastrolobium; species Gastrolobium villosum. The sequence goes on along the minus strand of JAVKPL010007768.1, from coordinate 71,131 downwards.
GCTGGAATGGGCATTATCTTGTGAACCATTTTGACCTTAATGTGGTGAACAAAATTCTTGCCATTCCTCATTCAGATGATGAAGCCGAGGAGGATAGCATAGCTTGGACTAACTGGAACCCTGGGCATTCCATAGTTAAGCTGGCCTACAATAACTTGTTAGATTCTAGCAATCCTTCCCCCATTGACTGTTGGGACCGTATTTGGAAGTGGAAAGGCAAGGAAAGAGTCAAAATGCTTATCTGGAAAATGCTTCATGATAGAATGCTAACAAGAGAGTCAATATCAAAGTGGAGTGGTAGTTCCAATAAGTGCCCTTTCTGCCCTGAAGTGATTGAAGATTGCCTTCATGTGTTTAGAGATTGTTGGAAGGCAAGAAAGTGCTGGCTGTTGCCCATGTTGCACCCTCTTCCACCGAGTTTCCTCACTGTGATTTCTTTTAGGGAGTGGATGATTCTGAATCTCACTTCAAACAACAGCAACCTCAAGGATTGGAGAGACTCTTTCTTTACCACTTGCTACTTTTTGTGGTTATGGAGGAATAAGGAAATTCACGAAGAAGGTTTCCAGCGTCCTGAGGATCCTTCAAAGGCTATTGCTGTAGAAATTGAGGAAAATAGGTTCTGTTTGGCTAAGTTTAAAAAAACATTTTCAGGAACTTCTCACTCTCAACTTCCTACATCGTGGATTAGGCCTGCGGAGGACTTTCTGAAATTAAATGTGGATGGGGCTGTGCAAGGTAATCGGGCAGCTTGTGGTGGTCTCTTGAGGGATAGGAATGGATTATGGTGTGGCGGTTTCTCAGCCTTCATCGGCTCTTGCATTCCTCTGCATGCTGAACTTTGGGCTCTCCTTTATGGACTTGATTTCGCCTGGAAGCATGGCTGGAGGAAACTAGTGTTGGAAACTGATTCTTCTCAAGCGTTTTGCCTTCTTACCAATCATGGTAATGATACTCGAAAGCTGCCATTGGTAGCTAAGATTCGAGTTTTTTTAATGAAAAAGTGGACTATCTTATTGAATAAAATTCCTAGGAGTAGCAACACCTGTGCGGATTGGATTGCGAAGAAGGCTTTGGATGATTCCTTTGGGCTCAAATCAATCTCCTCCCCTCACAGCGATCTGTTAAATCTTCTTGCTGCTGATCTTCTGGATCCGGGTCTGAATAAGGTGGCTACTAGGAGAAATACAGGATGATGTTTGTTCCTGGCTTTCTGCTAGTGTTTAATGTTTTGTTTTCTGCTATTTCTTGTTCTATTTTTTTCCTTCCTTCTTGTTTGCTTTTCTTTTATTTTGTGGGGGCATTGCCCCTTGCTGTAACCAAAAAAAAAAGAAAACTTGAATGTAGTTAATAGTACATCCCTTGGATGCATACGGGGGTTGTCACACTACTATTTTCACCTTCATTTGTTTTTGGCATTAGCTCTTATGTAATTTTTTTGTCTTTCATCAGGCTTCTAAGCATGGGTTAAACTATTTTAGTAAGCTAATAGTGATAACACACATGACATAAATATCTGTTGCACTGCATAGTTTTGGAACTGATATTGTTAAACTGCTTTTGGAACTTATATTGCACATGTAAGTGAGTTTGGGGTGGAAGATCCTTGAGGACCTTGTCTTACTGAGATTTCTTGTTTAGAGATCTCACCCCACGTTTGGGGACGTTTATTTCAGGTTCAGGTAACCCAGAGGTTGAGACCTCGGGTGGTAGGAGGCAAGAGCTTAGTTGATAAGTGTTTTATGTTGCTTAAGTTGATATGCTGTTATGAGTGGATGCTGGATCCTGATTACTGTTTTCTGCTTTTAGCTTCTTTATTATGTTGTTGTCTGTTGAGACTTGTTGGCCTTTGTTGCCTTATTTGTTGTCTGCATTGACTTGACGTTATGCTTTTAGACTTGAGTTGTAATAATGTATCAGGATATTGTCTAGGCTGCGTGTTGTAGTCCTGTGACTTAGATACTCACTTTATATTTACATATTGAGGTATTTTAGTTAGCGGTCTTTGCAATTTACATACATGCGATATTTTTATGATAATGGATTAAGTAATCAACTTGGCTAACTATAATGAAGTCATAATTGAATTAAAGAAAAGGATATTCCGCATTTTAATTAAGCGTGGCTTAACACGATAGTGTGTGTTAACAAACCGGGTATACACGGGGTGTTACATATAACAACAAAGATAATGGGAAAAATACATTATTGCAACTGGAATACAAGCCGACGGAGCCAGTGTAACTAGAATAATCCGCGAACAGGCAACAACAGAGATAAATGCTCCCCCTGAATGGGAGGCCAAAATAAAGCTAAACAATGGCAAAAATAAATCAAATACAAGCCAAATCAGACTTGAATAACACCACAAACATATGTGGGAATAAAATAAAATTGGCAAAATACAAGCCATAGAAAAAATTAAAATTAAAATAATAAATAAACAAAGAAGAAGAAAACACAGCTGGAATAACTGAGTCAAAGATGGAGTCTCCATCCTCTGTTTTGATTCCTCGATCCTTCCAATTATCAATAACTGAGTCACTGAACCTCGAAGGAAGCATTTGAAGGCGGCCACGCGACGAACGCAACAACGGAGGCCACGACGCTTGGGATCCCCGACCTTGCACCTTCTTGACATTCAACCTTACATAATTTGAATTAGACTGAACCTCACCACCACCACCACCCCAGTACGAACCTTCACAGCTCCTAGAGCCAGAATCGCTACTAAAATCTTCAGCATCACCACGCACACCAAGAGAGTAAAACCCATTCACCCTTCGCTTTTTCTGACCCTCAGAATTTGCCTCGTCCAATTTACACCGTCTCAGGTTCGGCATTTCAGTGTTCAAAGTCCGCTTAATTATCATGTTGTAATCATCCCAAAACCCTAATTTCACATCAAAATCGAAGCAACGCACCCAAGAATCCCACAATTCGGGACCGAAACCTCCCGAGGAATGGATAATTATTCAATTATCACAACTTTCCAATCTTTCACCAACCTTGCAACCCCGAGACACGCATAAATCTTATTCCAAAACCCTAAATCGTAACAATGAAGCCAATACCTTGGAATCGGATTTCTACGGGTCTTGGGGTTGCAAGATTGGTGAAAGATTGAGAAGCTGTGATAATTGGATAATTATCCGTGCCTCGGGAGGTTTTGGTCCCGAATTGTAGGATTCTTGGATGCTTTGCTTCGATTTCGATGTAATTAGGGTTTTGGGGATGATTACAACATGATAATTAAGCGGACTATGAAAACTGAAATGCTGAACCTGAAACAATGTGAACTGGACGAGGCAGATTCGAGGGTCAGAAAAAGCGAAGGGTGAATGGGTTTTACTCTCTTGGTGTGTGTGGTGATGCTAAAGATTTTAGTAGCGGTGCCGGCTCTAGGAGCAGTGAAGTTTCGTACTGGGGTGCTGGTGGTGGTGGGGTTGAGTCTAATTCAAATTCTGTAAGGTTGAATGGCAAGAAGGTGCAAGGCCGGGGCCCCCAAGCGCCGCGGCCTCCGCTGTGTCGTCATGTGGCCGCCTTCAAACGCTTCCTTCGAGGTTCAGTGACTCCATTAGTGATAATTGGAAGGATCGAGGAATCAAAACGGATGATGAAGACTCCATCTTTGACTCAGTTATTCCGGCTGTGCTTTCTTCTTCTTCGTTGATTTATTATTTTAATTTTAATTTTTTCTATGGCTTGTATTTTGCTAATTTTATTTTATTCCCACATATGCGTGTGGTGTTATTCAAGTCTGATTTAGCTTGTATTTGATTTATTTTTGCCATTATTTGGCTTTATTTTGGTCTCCCATTCAAGGGAGCATTTATCTATGTTGTTGCCTGTCCGTGGATTATTCCAATTACATTGGCTCCGTCAGCTTGTACTCCAATTACAACAATATATTTTTCCCTTTATCTCTATTATTTTCTGATCCACAGATTATTCCAGTTATACTCACTCTGTCACCTTGTATTCGAATCATAAGAATTGAGTATGTCGACATACGCATTATAAATCTACATCAATTCAGATCAGGTTAGGATTCGCGCTTTCTTCTACAAGCAAAAGCGCAAAAAAAATAAAAAATAAAAATCGGCGTATCCCTTTGCCAAATTGCTTGCATTCCCTAACTCCTGGAAAAAAAAAAAAGAAAATAAAAAATACGCACATGTCACGGAACGTTATTTCTCTGTTTCTTTTTTAATATTTATCTTTTTCAAAATGAATATCTTTTAATCTGATTTTCGCGTAATCGGAAATTCGAAATTGAATCTGTTCTATTCTATCAACCAAATCAAATCATATTTTAAATGTTATTTATTTATTTATCTATCTATTTTTTATTTTCTATAAAAACAAATAAATTAATAAATTTCCTAACACACTTTTTTTTTTATTTTTTTTCTCTCCGCCAATTCAAATTACTTGTTTCTCGGGAAAATTTTCACGTTGCGTTTTCCCCGGAATTCTTCTTTTGCGTTGTTCTCCGCTAATCTTTTCGGTGATCGAAATCAACGTTTTAATCTTGCGAATTCCTCTTTTTCTCTTCTTTTTTTTTGTTTTTGTGTTTTCCTGTGAGTTCTCTCACAAGGGAAAAACCGCTGAGAGTTTCCGTTTTTGATTCATTGGTGGGTGGCTTCATTGTTTCGATTTAGGGTTTTGGAATCGGATTTCTGCGGGGCTCGGGGTCGCAAGATTGGTGAAAGATTGGTAAGCTGTGATAATTGGATAATTATCCGTGCCTTGGGAGTTTTCGGTCCCGAATTGTGGGAATTTTTGGCTGCGTTGCTTCGATTTCGATATGAAATTAGGGTTTTGAGGATGATTACATCATGATAATTAAGCGGACTATGAAAACTGAAATGCCGAACCTGAAACGGTGTAAACTGGACGAGGCAGATTCCGAGGGTCAGGAAAAGCGGCCTCCGCTGTTGCGGTCGTCGCGTGGCCGCGTTCAAATGCTTCCTTCGAGGTTCAGTGACTCAGTTATTGATAATTGGAAGGATGGAGGAATCAAAACGGAGGATGGAGACTCCATCTTTGACGACGATTATAAGGAGGGTAATAGTGCAAAGGTATTTTTAAAACTGGATAAGAGTGATAACCATCATGGCTTGGAAAATTCTATTAGTCCTCAAGTGAAGGTGGAAACTGATTTGGGTGGCATAGGTTTAAATGGTTTTGATAAAAAGGAGAATGCTGATTCGTCTAGTATCAGGACGGTGAAAACTGATAGTAATACGTCTGGTATTAGCTTTGAAAGTGTAGACCAAAAACCTAATGGCAATGCTGGAAAGAGGAAAGAGGTTTACAAGCCTGAGGATTTTGCTTTGGGTGATATAGTTTGGGCAAAATGTGGTAAGAGATATCCTACTTGGCCTGCTGTAGTCATTGATCCCATCTTGGAGGCTCCCAAATCCGTGATGAGTTGTTGTGTTCCTGGTGCACTCTGCGTGATGTTTTTTGGTTATTCCAAAAATGGAACGCAAAGGGTAATTTTTTTTTTCTCTCTATATCTTATTTATGGTCTTAAATTTGAGTTATTAATTTTGGGTTTTAGTGTTGAGATCTAAAATAATGATGATGGGCAGGACTATGCATGGGTGAAGCAGGGAATGATATTTCCGTTCTTGGAATTCATGGACAGGTGTGTGGTTAAACGATACTGGCTGTGCAGTTTTTTTCTGTAAGAATATTGGGCATTTAATGAATAAATGTTTATGGCTTTCTTCAGGTTCCAGGGGCAGACGCGGTTGTACAAGAGCAAACCAAGTGACTTTCGCATGGCACTGGAAGAGGCAATGTTGGCAAAAGATGGTTTTCTTGAATCACAGTTGGAAGCAGAGGAAGAAGTAACTACTGTAAAAGCTCATCCTGATGGACTTACAGAGGCCACGGGTTCATGTGTTGATCAGGAATATTACTGCGAGGGCCAGGTGAGTTTATTTATTTATTTATTTTTTCATTTTGTGCTTTTTATCATCGTTACTAGATGAAAGCATTTATAAACTTTGTTTTGCATGAGAAAGAGGCTTTCGGTCGTGTTGAGTTGTAGCTAACATAGGCTGCGCGGTAGTCAATATTTATTTGTGGAGGAAGGACTAAAGAGTGCCTATGACATATACTCGTTAGCCACTGGCAGAGCTAGAAAAAGAAAATAACCTTGGGAGCCGACAAAGAAAAACTAACATCGAGGGGGCCTAGCTTAGAAAAATTATACTAGAAATCTACTATTCATAATAATAAAAAATTATTAATTAGAAATCTAATTTTCTTATAATTATGAGGATCAGCCTTGGAGCAGTGATAAGATTGCTCCTTGTGATTGGAAGGTCATTAATTCGAGTTTAAGAAACAGTCTCTTTGCAAAAATATAACGATGAGGTTACGTACAATCGACACTCGTCACTACCCTCTCAAGTCGAGGAGTCTTGTGCACCGAGATTTGCCTTTATACTATTTTTAAAATTATATTACAAATATACTATTATTAAAATTAGCCAAAGCCCCTCACAACCATAAGGAGGTACTGCCCATGTCTGTAGGCTTATATGGTTACTCTCTACTTGTTTGTCTTAGAAATAGGAATCATGTTTGAATATAGACACATGGAGTGATATGCAAAAAGAAGTGAATAACCTATTACAATTGAGCTAATCATCAAAGGTTCAAATTATGCGCATGAAAGCTATGTGTTATATGCGCAAGTAAGGTTTTCTTGTTTTTCATGGCTAAAATGCAAGTTTATCTATCATATGTTGCTTTGTCCTGCAGTGATAGTTACTCTGAAAAACAGAGCTTTATAATAATTTACTGTATCAAAATGTATCTCTTATAGACTCTGGTTATTTGTAATTTTTTTTCCACTGAATATTTTGTGCAGGATACAAGATCTTGTGCTGGCTGTGGTTTGATGTTGCCATGCAAAACCATGAAGAAGATTAAGGATTCAAGTTGTGCGCCTCAATTTTATTGCAAACATTGTGCTAAGGTGTAGAAAATCAGAATTCAAATTCAAATATTTTTCCATTTTTATTTCCTATTAATTAGGATTGATTGTAATTAATTAGAATCCGTTATTTTATTAATTAGAATTAATTATAATCAGGTTTGGTGAGTCATAGCTGAGTCATAGCTGAGTCATAGCTGAGTCATGCTCAGTTACCTTTTCCTTGTATAAATACTCCTCATTCCTCATGTAAATTATTCAATATCAATATACTGAAAACCTTTTCAATATGGTATCAGAGCAGGTTGGTCCTGAGAAAACTCAGCCACCACAACCACCGTTAAACCGGCGGCACAACGCCGGAAAACTCAACCTCCAACCATTATTAAGGTTATTTTCCCTTCCTACAAAGTCCCAAGAGCAAAGTAAGGCTACCAATCACTGTAGAAGGCAAAATCCCAACTTTCCACTGCCGTTAGCCACCGTCAGCAGCCGCCGGAAAATTTTTCCGGCAACATTTCCGGCCAAGACCCGCACCATTCGAAACAGAAGGAGCCGATCTACAAGTTTCAAGAAGGACCATCGGATTCTGCTGAGCCACGCGCCCCCACGCGCTAGAGAAAGGATGGAGTGTTCGCCCTACGCGTTACCACACGCAGCCATGCTGATTGAAAGTAAATTTCCATCCAGCAATGTTGCTCAACAAGGTACAACGTTCCATGTTGATAATAGTAGTCGTTGGATTCTTGATTCAAGGGCTTCAGATCATATGACAGGTAATGCAACCTTATTTTGTTCTTATACCCCTTACTATCAACAATCACGAATAAGAACAGCAGATGGCAGCTTCTCTACTATTGCTGGAAAAGGATCTATTAAACTTTCTGAACACATTACTTTGAACTCAGTCCTTCATGTTCCCTCTCTTACTTGTAACCTTATCTCTATCAGCAAACTTACGTCTGAGTTACATTGTGTTGCCAAGTTTTCTGTCAATGCTTGTGTTTTCCAAGAACAGGACTCGGGGCTGATGATTGACAGTGCTAGAGAGGAAGAAGGATTCTATTATTTAGAAAAAGATTCTTGTGAAGAAAAAAAATTTAACCACTCGGTATGTTTGTCTGATGATTGTAATGATGTTTTGTTATGGCATCGTCGGTTAGGACACCCAAATTTCATTTATCTTCAGAAGTTATTCCCAAGCTTATTTATCAATAAAAATCCCAGTTCTTTTTCTTGTGATATTTGTCAGTTTGCAAAACATTCTCGTGTTTCTTATCCTCCTAGAGTCCATCATGATTCTTCTCCATTTACCTTGATTCATAGTGATATATGGGGTCCAGCCTGTGAAAAAAATACCTCTGGTGCTCGTTGATTTATAACTTTCATAGATGATCACTCTAGGGTATGTTGGGTATACCTTCTAAAGGATAAGTATGACGCTGCATCCATTTTTAAAAACTTTCATGCTATGGTTCAAACTCAGTTCCAGACCTCTATCCAAATTCTTCGAACTGACAATGGTACTGAATATTTTAATTCTGTTCTTGGAAACTATCTCAGCCAGCATGGTATTCTTCATCAAAGTTCTTGTCCTAACACCCCTCAACAAAATGAGGTTGCTGAAAGAAAAAATAGACATCTCCTTGAAGTTGCTTGTTGCGAACTCGGCAAGTATACCGATCGTTCCAAGTAATAAAAGTGATAAGTAAGTATCGTCTCCACAGGGATTGTAGACCAAGTACTACAATAACCAGTCCCCTTAAGTTGAACAGATCAAGAGAGGTGACAATTGTTGTTGATTTAAACAAAAAATAAATGAAAAAGTAAATTGCGTATTTTTGGGTTTTTCTTGAGAAAGAGATGAAGAGAGATTGAATTATAAGAGATGTAAAAAATTAATTGAGAAAATATTGCAGTAAGAGGACAAACACCTTTCTGATCCCCACCTTGTAATCTGAATCAAGGTTAACATTTGATTTACTCATTGATCAAACGATTCACCATCTTTTATTTGATTGGTTAAGCCCTAATCCCTTAGTGATCTTAACCTTATTAACCCTATTAGAACCTGTAGAATATTCTAGAATACATTTATTTCTTTCTTGTTATCTGTTCCTTTATTTATTAGGCTCTCTTGTTATTGTAAATATGTCTCTTAGTCTTTTGTATGCCTCTTAGTTTTTTGTTCTTATTTATTAGCATTGTTCCTTGTATTCAATATAAATTGTATCTTCTGGATCTTTCAAGTAATGAATTAGAAGTTTATTCAGAAAACACTTCTTCTTTTCATCATGGTATCAGAACTGGTTATAATCCAGTCTCTTCCCCGTTCTAATTTCCTTTTATGCCTTCCTTCCATTCCTTTTTCGTATTTTTGCTTCTGCCAAAGTCAGAACCCTCACCTAGACACCTCCAACTACAAAACCAAGGCCACCACTAGATCCAGAACGAAATTCCGAGCCAGCCAACAAAAGACCAGTCGCCGGAAACGCCGTCACGCGCCGCCGCCGTCCGTCAGCCTCGCCGGCGCGTGTGGTCCATGCGCCGCCATCCTGCCACTTTTTTCCGGCGAGTCATACCTCGTTCTGATCGTCTGCCTTCCCTCTTCATGTTTTGAGGGTCAAAACCATATTTGGAGGAACTTTTTTTTCTGGGTATTGTTGTTAGGAAGCCATGGACACTGAAAATGTTGAAAGTTCATCTGGAATTTCGACCGGAACCTCACCCCTTCCCATTTCTTCGTTTTCTGGAGACAACCCAACAATGCAGATCACCAATCACCGTTTAAACGGTAGGAACTATGTGCAATGGTGCCAATCTGTTAAGTTGTTCATCCAGGCTAAAGGGAAGATGGGGTATCTGGATGGAAAAAAGGTTCAACCAGCACAACATGAACCTGGCTATGATGCTTGGGTGACTGAAAATGCTTTGGTCATGACATGGCTGACCAATTCTATGGAACCAGATATCAGTCAAACTTATTTATTCCTTGATACGGCTCAAGAAATTTGGGAAGCTGTTAAAGAATACTACTCTGACCTGGGTAATGCCTCTCAGGCTTTTGAATTCAACACCAAAGTGAAAGATTTACGCCAAGGGGGGAAGACTGTTACTGAGTACTTCCTTGCTTTAAAAACATTGTGGCAAGAGTTGGATCTTTGTGATAAAGCAGACCTTCAAGGTTTAGATGCTAATGCAATATTTAAAAATTATATAGAGAAAAGGCATCTCTATGATTTTCTTGCTGGCCTCAATTCTGATCTGGATGATGTTCGTGGAAGAATTTTGGGGCAAAAACCATTACCTTCCATTGCCACTGCCTTTTCTGAGGTACGAAGGGAGGAGCTTCGTCGAAAGGTAATGTTGGGTGATAAGGATCCTAAGTCTTCTGATGGGTCTGCCCTTATAGCAAAGAATACTGTTCGTCCTTCTGGGGATTCAAAACGTTCTGATCGTTGGTGTTCTCATTGTAATAAGGGTGGTCACACCCGTGAAAAATGTTGGGAAATTCATGGCAAACCACAAAACTGGAAACCAAAAGGACAGTACAAGAATCGTGCTAATCAAGTATCTTCTGAAGATAAGGGAGAAGGGTCCCATGTCCCTTCAAATTCCGATGGTTTTTTCCTCTCTAAGGCTCAGTATGAGCAATTTCAGAAATTGATGTCTCAACCTGCTGAGGCAACTAGTCATGTTGCTCAAAAAGGTATGGCATTCCATGTTGAACATAGTAATCGTTGGATCCTTGATTCAGGAGCCTCTGATCACATGACAGGTAATGCAACCTTATTTTCTTCCTATATCCCTTATTATCACCCGTCACGAATAAGAACAGCTGATGGAAATTTCTCCACTATTGCGGGCAAGGGATCCATTAAACTCTCTGAGCATATTATTTTGAATTCTGTCCTTCATGTTCCCTCCCTTACTTGTAACCTCATCTCTATTAGTAAACTTATTGCTGAGTTGCATTGTGTTGCTAAGTTTTCTGCAAATACTTGTATCTTTCAGGAGCAGGACTCGGGGATGATGATTGGCAGTGCTAGAGAAGAAGAAGGGCTCTACTATTTGGAGGAGGATCTTTGCGAAAGGAGGATTTTTTCAAACCACACTCTATGTTTATCAGATGATTGTAATGATGTTTTGTTATGGCATCGTAGGTTAGGGCACCCAAATTTTGTTTATCTTCATAAGTTATTCCCTAACTTATTTATCAATAAAAAGCCAAGTTCCTTTCTTTGTGATTTTTGTCAACTTGCAAAGCATTCCCGTGTCACTTATTCTCCCAAGAAATATCATGAATCTTCTCCCTTTACATTAATTCATAGTGATATTTGGGGACCTGCTCGTGAAAAAAATGTTTCGGGTGCTCGTTGGTTTATTACTTTCATTGATGTTCATTCTAGGGTATGTTGGGTATATCTCTTAAAGGACAAGTCTGATGCTGCATCCACTTTTAAAAACTTTCATGCTATGATTCAAACTCAATTTCAGACTCCTATCAAAGTTCTGCGAACAGATAATGGCACAGAATTTTTTAATTCTGTTCTTGGAGATTACCTAAACCAACATTGAATTATTCATCAAAATTCTTGTCCTAATACCCCTCAACAAAATGGGGTGGCTGAAAGGAAAAACAGACATCTAATTGAAGTTGCTCGAGCTCTCTTATTCACGATGCATGTCCCTAAATATCTATGGGGGGAAGCCATCTTGACAACTTCTTATCTCATTAATCGGATGTCTTCTCGGGTACTAAATTTTCATTCTCCTTTATCTTGTCTTACTAAATCTTTTCCTCCCAAAATATTTGGCTCTGTGGTCTTTGTTCACATTCCTCCACATCAAAGGTCCAAACTTGACCCTAAATCTATTAGATGTGTCTTCATAGGATATTCCCCTAATCAAAAAGGCTATAAGTGTTATTCACCTTCTCTCCGTAAGGTCTTTGTTTCCATGGATGTTACCTTTTATGAGACACAATCCTTTTTTTCCCCGACTTCTCTTCAGGGGGAGTCTACTGATATGGATGAAGATAAGCCTGGGAAACCAAATGAAGCTGTTGTCTTACCTTGGCCTTTGGAAACAGGGGGAGTTATTGGGAAGGAAATAGGGGGAGCAACTATACCTGAGTCTAATGATCCTCCCGGTACTTGTGATCCTCCTGGTAAATGGGGAAAATTCTACAGTAGGCGCAAAATACATCAAGAGACTCTAGACTGCCAGGATCCTGACTCGAGTCCTTGCTCTAGTAACCCACTTGAATGCTCTAGTACAACCAACATTGATATGCCCATTGCTCTTCGGAAAGGTACTAGATCTTGCACTGCTCATCCTATTTCCCATTATATCTCATATGAGAAGTTATCTCCAGGTTTTCGTGCTTTCAATACTATGTTAGATAGTACCAGGATACCCAAAGATATCCAAGAAGCACTTGATGATCCAAAATGGAGGAATGCCGTATTAGAAGAAATGGATGCACTTATAAAAAATGAAACATGGGATTTTGTGACATTACCTAAAGGAAAGAAAACTGTTGGTTGCAAGTGGGTGTTCACAATAAAATTTAATGCAGACAACAACATCAATAGGTATAAGGCCAGATTAGTTGCTAAGGGATTTACTCAGACTCATGGGATAGATTATCAGGAGACTTTTGTTCCTGTTGCCAAGCTTAATACTATCCGCGTTCTGCTATCTCTTGCCGCCAACCTTGATTGGCCATTGCAACAATTAGATGTCAAGAATGCCTTCTTGAATGGTGATCTACATGAGGAAGTTTACATGGATCCACCTCCTGGTTTTGAAAAAGGGGATGGATCTGTGTGCAAGTTGCAGAAGTCTCTCTATGGACTTAAACAATCTCCCAGAGAATGGTTTGGGAAATTTACTCAAGCTGTTAAGGGAAAAGGGTTCACCCAAGCTCAGACTGATCATACTTTATTCTTTAAACACTCTGATAAAGGAAGAATTGCTATCCTCATTGTCTATGTTGATGATATAATTGTCACTGGTAATGATACCGAGGAGATAGCCTCTTTAAAAAAATGTTTAGCTGACCAGTTTGAACTAAAAGATCTTGGATCTCTCAAATACTTCCTTGGCATGGAAGTTGCTCGAAGTAAGAAAGGTGTTTCCTTAACTCAGAAAAAATACATTCTAGATTTGTTGCAAGAAACAGGTATGCTTGGGTGCAAGCCAGCAGAGACTCCAATTGAAGCTAATATCAAAATGGGAGTTGAGGACGGGGAAGATGTCGATAAGGAGCAGTACCAGAGACTGGTGGGAAAATTAATCTATTTGTCTCATACTCGTCCTGATATTGCTTTTGCTGTAAGCATGGTTAGCCAATTCATGCATTCTCCTAAGGAAAAACACATTTGTGCTGTTTATAGAATTCTCAAGTACCTCAAGAACACCCCTGGTCGAGGAATTCTCTTTAAAAAGGGGAACAAAAGGATAGTTGAAATTTATACAGATGCAGACTGGGCTGGTTCTGCAGTGGACTGAAGATCTACTTCAGGATATTGTACTTATGTCTGGGGAAATCTTGTGACCTGGAAAAGTAAGAAACAAACTGTTGTTGCAAGAAGTAGTGCAGAAGCGGATTTTCGGGCTTTAGCCCATGGTATTTGTGAAGGAATTTGGTTAAGAAGACTTCTGGAAGAGTTGAAGATCTCTTATTCCCTACCTATCAGATTATATTGTGATAATAAAGCTGCTATCAGCATTGCTCAAAATCCTGTCCATCATGACAGAACAAAACATGTGGAAGTCGATCGTCACTTTATTAAAGAAAAATTAGAAGATGGTAGTGTATGCTTATCATATATACCTACCAAGGAACAAACGACAGATATTCTCACCAAAGGATTACTTAAGTCGACCTTTGAGGATTTGATCAGCAAGTTGGGAATGATCAATATATATCTCCCAACTTGAGGGGGAGTGTAGAATATTCTAGAATACATTTATTTCTTTCTTGTTATCTGTTCCTTTATTTATTAGGCTCTCTTGTTATTGTAAATATGTCTCTTAGTCTTTTGTATGCCTCTTAGTTTTTTGTTCTTATTTATTAGTATTGTTCCTTGTATTCAATATAAATTGTATCTTCTGGATCTTTCAAGTAATGAATTAGAAGTTTATTCAGAAAACACTTCTTCTTTTCATCAGAACCCTAATCCCTTAGTAATTCCTTTTTAGGTTAAACGTATAACTTGGTGAATCTTTCACGTTTGCGGTTCATGTAGCCTATCCCTAGTGCATACATGAACAGTTACTTTCCTTCTTGTCAGGAATTAGAATCCCAATATCCCTATTGCGAACCCTAACCCTCTCAATCCCATTAGAATGATCAGATCTAAAAGAATTATAGATGAAGAGCAAAGGAAAATAAATGCAATTAGATAAATAAACATAAACCTGATCCAAATTACAAGGTGTTCACATCAAGGGTTGTGACCCTTACCACAATAAAAGTAGATCTAGCCAACCATAGTCATGACTGATCTACAAAAATAAAACATAAAACAAAAAGAAAAAGAAGAAGAAGAAAAACTAGAAGAACATGAAGATCATGAAGAACATGAAGAACTTCGAAGAACTCGAAGAACTCCGGATTCTCCTCTGAACACCAGACTTTTTCTCTTTGGAATGGGATTCTCAATCGTGTGGCTTTCCTCTGAAGATTGAATGTGAGGAATCCAATGTAGCTTCCTCTGAATGTGTGGAGGGGACCTCTTAAAATAGCAGCCAATTAGGGTTTCCGTGAAAATTACAAAAATATCCCTCTGATGAAACATAACGTTAGAATTAAATTACAGTTATTACGTAACGGAAGAATTAAATTACACTTTATTACAGAAACGTATAACGGAAATATTAAATTAAATCAGATTTGAATTCAAATTTTGAATTCAAATTTTGAATTCAATAGTGGTGCGACCCTCTGGCGCCTTGTTTGGTCTCTCGCGCAGTCTTCCCTTCTTTATTTTTCAATTTTTGAATTTCTTCACCTCTTAACCTATAAAAATATAGAATAATCAGTGAAAGTGTGTCTGAACATGGATTATTAATAATTCATTAAAAATAATAACCTTTATTCCAGAATTACTGTCAAATCCTTATTCTTTTTACTCTGCAATATCTATATGCTGAAGGCATATCATTGCTCGAGCTCTTATGTTTACCATGCATGTCCCTAAATATTTGTGGGGGGAAGCTGTCTTGACTGCAGCATACCTCATCAATCGGATGCCTTTTCGTGTCCTAGATTTTCAATCTCCTTTATCTTGTCTTAACCACACCTTTCCTTCTTTCCGGACTCATTCTTCCCTTCCTCCCAAGTTGTTTGACTGTGTGACTTTTGTACATGTTCCTCCCCATTAAAGGTCCAAGCTCGATCCTAAGTCCATTAAATGTGTCTTCATAGGATATCCTCCTAACCAAAAAGGTTACAAGTGTTACTCATCTTCACTTCGTAAGGTTTTTGTTTCTATGGATGTCACATTTGATGAGAGACAATCTTTTTTTCCTTCGACTTCTCTTCAGGGGGAGTCTATTGGGGTTGATGAAGATAAGTCTTGGAAACCAAATGATTCTGTTGTTTTGCCTTTGTCGTTGGAGACAGGGGGAGTCATTATGCAAAAGACAGAGGGAGTTAATGTGTCAGATAATGGAGATCCTCCCAGGAAATGGGGAAAGTTTTACAGCAGGCGAGAATCACCTCAGGAGCCTCTAGACTGCCAGGATTCTGACTCGAGTCTTAGTTCCAGCAACACTGATACAGCCAACCTAGATGTGCCTATTGCTCTCCGAAAAGGTACTAGATCTTGTACTGCTCATCCTATTTCTCATCATATCACATATGAAAAGTTGTTCCCAGGTTTTCGTGCTTTCAACACTATGTTAGACAGTACAAAAATACCAAAAAATATCCAAGAAGCACTTGATGATCCAAAATGGAGGAATGCAGTCTTTGAAGAAATGGATGCGCTCAACAAAAATGGAACTTGGGAGACTGTAGCATTACCCAGAGGAAAGAAAACAATAGGTTGCAAGTGGGTGTTCACAATAAAGTCTAATGCAGATAACAGCATCAACAAGTATAAGGCCAGACTGGTTGCTAAGGGATTCACTCAAACTCATAGGATAGACTATCAAGAGACATTTGCCCCTGTTGCCAAGCTTAACACTATCAGAGTTCTTTTATCACTTGCTGCAAATCTTGGTTGGCCCTTGCAACAATTAGATGTAAAGAATGCTTTCTTGAATGGTGATCTACATGAAGAAATTTATATGGATCCACCACCTGGTTTTGAAAAAGGAGACACTTCAGTATGCAAGTTGAAGAAGTCTCTCTATGGTCTTAAACAATCTCCTAGAGAGTGGTTTGAGAAGTTTACTCAAGCTGTTAAGGGAAGAGGATTCCTCCAAGCTCAGACTGATCACACTTTATTTTTAAAACACTCTAATGGTGGTAAAATTGCTATTCTCATTGTTTATGTTGATGACATAATTGTCACAAGTAATGATTATGAGGAGATAAGCTCTTTCAAGAAATGTTTAGCTAATTAGTTTGAACTGAAGGATCTGGGATCTCTCAAATATTTCCTAGGCATGGAAGTTGCTCGGAGTAAGGCAGGAATTTCTTTAACTTAGAAGAAATATACTCTAGACCTGTTACAAGAAACAGGAATGCTTGGGTGCAAGCCAGCAGAGACTCCATTTGAACCCAATATTAAATTGGGAATCGAAGATGGGAAAGAAGTTGACAAAGAGCAGTATCAGATATTGGTGGGGAAGTTGATCTACTTATCTCACACTCGGCCTGATATTGCATTTGAAGTTAGCATGGTTAGTCAATTCATGCATTCTCCTAAGGAAAAACACCTGAGTGCAGTTTATAGAATTCTGAAGTACCTCAAAAACACCCCTGGTCGAGGATTGTTCTTTAAAAGGGGACACAAGAGGATGATTGAAATATATACAGATGCAGATTGGGCTGGCTCTGCATTGGACCGAAGATCCACTTCAGGATATTGCACCTATATCTGGGGAAATCTTGTGACCTGGAGAAGTAAGAAACAAACAGTTGTTGCCCGGAGCAGTGCAGAAGCGGAATTTCGGGCTCTAGCCCATGGTATTTGTGAAGGAATTTGGTTAAGAAGACTCCTTGAGGAATTGAAGATCTCTTTTTCCCTACCCGTCAGAGTGTATTGTGATAATAAGGCTGCTGTCAGTATTGCTCAAAATCCAGTTCACCATGACAGAACAAAACATGTGGAGGTTGAGCGCCACTTTATCAAAGAAAAAATAGATAATGGAACTGTATGTATGGTGTATATTCCTACCAAAGAGCAGATTGCAGATATCCTCACTAAGGGCCTACACCGGCCAGCCTTTGAAGACTTGATTGGCAAGTTGGGAATGATCAATGTTTACCTCCCAACTTGAGGGGGAGTGTAGAAAATCAGAATTCAAATTCAAATATTTTTCCGTTTTTATTTCCTATTAATTAGGATTGATTGTAATTAATTAGAATCCATTATTTTATTAATTAGAATTAATTATAATTAGGTTTGGTGAGTCATAGGTGAGTCATAGCTATTTTTCCGTTTTTATTTCCTATTAATTAGGATTGATTGTAATTAATTAGAATCCGTTATTTTATTAATTAGAATTAATTATAATTAGGTTTGGTGAGTCATAGGTGAGTCATAGCTGAGTTATAGCTGAGTCATTCTCAGTTACCTTTTCCTTGTATAAATACTCCTCATTCCTTATGTAAATTATTCAATATCAATATACTGAGAACCTTTTCAATATAAGGTTATGCAGAATTGTTCATTTATAATGCTTTCAAAGTTTTCACTAAATACTTTTGTAGCAGATATTTGATTTTCAAATTTTTTATGATGCTACAGTTACGTGAATCAAAGCAATATTGTGGTGTTTGCAAAAAGATTTGGCACCATTCAGATGGTGGGAATTGGGTGAGATAGTCTGTTTAGTCAGTTTAGTTTATTTTATTCAATTTATTTAATATTTGTTTCAGTAAAGTTGAAATTTGATATCTATTGGGGCTGACCTCTTTGAATCAGGTATGCTGTGATGGTTGTAATGTTTGGGTGCATGCCGAGTGTGCTAAAATTTCCAGCAAACTTTTAAAGGTGTGTCGTATCGTGGTTTATATGGCGCTACCATTCTCTTTCTCTGAATTTATTTTTTAGTTTCCCTGGTTCACGAAGTGACAGAAGATATGGCTTTTGGTTGCAGGATCTGGAAAATACAGATTACTATTGTCCAGATTGCAAGGGAGAATTCATTTGTAAATCACCAGCATCACAAACATACAAGTCCAAAATCAAGTATGTGGTGATTATCTGTTGCTTCCTTTTCTCTTCTATTTAGAGGTATTCAGCATTTAATTTTTTCTTTTTAACTTATGATATGATGTCTTTTGAGACAGTTCACTAGAGAAGAGCCAAAAACCTATGATACCTGAGAAGGTAACGGTGGTGTGCAATGGCATGGAAGGAATTTACATCCCAAATCTTCATTTGTAAGCCTTCAACACTTCTTGCATGCTATGGGATTGATAATCTGATTCAAATATCATGGCTTTCTATATGTGATGAAAAGAAAGGATTTTATATTCTCTCCCTTTGCTGTCTTAAATTCGTATTTCTGGAGATGCTCTCTCTGCTTTTCTTCGTTTTTGTCTTCTCTTTTGCCCCTAGGAATTTTCTATGGAAGTTTCTTTGTGAATATACTTTTATCTGCAAACTTGTGCATATGCATTTATTTTATTTATCATTGTAGTTCACTATTACATTAGCATTTTTCCAGTATTATCTTGAAAACATAACTACCTTCAATCTATTAGTTTGCTATCAATCGGGCTAGTTTCTATACTAGGAAAACAGTTTATGAGAATTGAGAAGAACGAAAGAAACTTGGGTGAATGCATATTATTTCTTTCCAGAAGTCGTCTGTTGAGCTGCTTGTGATTGCATTTTTTTGTAGAGTTATGTGCAACTGTGGCTCTTGTGGTTCAAGGAAGCAGACCCTGACTGAATGGGAAAGACATACAGGTTGCAGAGCCAAAAAATGGAAACATAGTGTGAAAGTTAAAAGTACAATGCTACCGCTAGTAAACTGGGTATGCATTAGTTCTTGCTATGTTAGATGCATGCCAACTCTTTCTGGTGGATTCTGTTTTGGATGGTTTTGTTATTATGTTGTGCTTCTTTCTCATTTTTGACTTAACACAAATTACTTCAGATCACAGAAAACATTCCACAAAATGGAGTTCCCCAGCAGTTAGATCAGCAGCAGGTGCTTGCTTTTTTGCAAGGTAAATGTGCATTTCATATAAACTTTTACATTCTGAAGCCTTCATTTCTTTTAGCTGACTAGGTCTCGCAGATGTGTGCTTTCCCCTATATATATCTTTAATGGAAGATATTTAATTTACATTTACCTTATTGTCACAGAGAAGTATGAGCCAGTTCATGCAAAATGGACAACAGAAAGATGTGCCATTTGCAGATGGGTTGAAGATTGGGAAGATAACAAAATTATTATCTGCAACAGGTGATTTCATTATTGTTCATGATCTTTGTCCCTAAGATGTAGAATTATTAGGGATGTTTAGTATTTTATTTCAAATTTATGAGGCTTTAAAGGTATTAATATTGATTAATATATGTTGTTCGTTGTGCAGGTGCCAAATAGCAGTCCACCAAGAATGCTATGGAGCAAAGAGTGTTCAGGATTTTACTACTTGGGTTTGTAGAGTATGTGAAACTCCTGATGTTGAGAGAGAGTGTTGCCTTTGTCCAGTAAAAGGCACGTCTCATTTAGTATTTTGAGCAGTCTGAACCCTTGCTATTCATTTGTCTGTGTGCTATAACGTTTAGTTCTGTATAAAAGTAATAAATAGCGGATCCGGCACTCTAATTCTCAGGTGGAAAAGGAGGCCTTTTTCATTCATATCAGGAATTGACCTTCTGTCTAATATTCAAAAACTTTGCTTGACTTTGGTGGACCATCAATCCCTACTGTAACCATTCCCCCTTCCCCATTTTCAAGTAGTTAAAGGAGAATGAGCCTGATGCAAATGTGATTGTAGTTATGTAAAAGGCCCAACATTATCAATTTGATATTTGCATTTGCATTGTTTTTTTCCCTGCTCCTTATATTTATCTTCCATGGTAAGTTCTGTGATCCAGTGCTAACTTGCTTTTACTATATGGGAAAAAAATGCTTTGCAGGTGGTGCTCTAAAGCCAACTGATGTTGAGATGTTGTGGGTTCATGTAACATGCGCTTGGTTTCGTCCTGAAGTTGTTTTCCAAAACCATGAGGCCATGGAACCTGCCTTAGGAATCCTCAGAATTCCTCCTAATTCCTTTGTTAAGGTAAAATGCTGGGCTAAAAGTTGATCTTGGCTTTTGTGAACATTTGGTTTCAGCTATAATATTGCTCAGAATGCATCCTGGGTGATTCCAAATTACATTTGGCTGACAAGCTAAAATGCACCAGAATGCATTTTGGGTATGATGTACTGATTTATCTCTAATAAAGTCAATATCTTTTCACAAAATGAAATGTACTTTTGGTTATGCTATTCTTACAAAACTCAATTGCTTCCAAATTGCTTTTGGATGACTATTCCCAAACATAAAAATTGATTCTTTCAAAATACTTTCTGATCAAAAATAATTCTACATTAGTTATCCAAATATGCACCATATACCCTTACGACTTCAGTTATGTTTTTTTTTTTTCATATTGTTTAGTAAGATGGTGGCGGGTTCTTATGTAATCACTAGGCTCTCCCTTTTTTCTTTTTCTTTTTGTGTTTGGCTGGGCTGTACTCAAAAACTTGTGTACATTTTCTTGTCCACTGTGACTGCAGACTTGTGTGATCTGTAAACAAAGCCATGGTTCCTGTACAACTTGCTGCAAGTGTGCTACTTATTTTCATGTGACATGCGCATCAAGAGCGGGATATAGTATGGAAGTAAGTTTCACTTCTTTTAAGCATGAACAGATTGATCTGAAGTAGTTTTTTTTTTTTCTTGATTTGTTTTTCCCCCCTTAGTTTATCTCTTTCTTTTGAAGGGCAGGAGGGAGGAGCATCCTTTATGCTTGCACCTTAAATTAATAATTTGCTACGGCAGTTTGAATTTAATTATATCAGGATTACAAGAGCTGGGGAAATTTATTAATATTGTTTAAACTTTAAACTTACAGTTGCATTCTGTGGAGAAGAATGGGACTCAAATAACAAAGAAGTTAATATACTGTGCAGTTCACAGGTTTGAGCTCTGGTGATGTAATTATATCTGATGTTATTTTCATCGTTTTTTATAAGGTAGTTTTATTTGTTAATTCCATCTCAGGGTCCCAAATCCAGATTCAGTACTGGTTGTACATACATCCCTGGGGATTTTCTCTCCCCGAACTTCAATCCAAAATCATAAAGGATCCTTCAGGGGATCAAGACTGGTTTCATCAAAGAATGTAGAGCTTAATGAATGTTCATCCACTGAAAATGACAAGGTTGAGCCACTGTCTGCTGCCAGATGTCGTGTGTACCGAAGGTCTCCTAATAAGGTGATTATTCTTAATATACTTTATTTATGATCATAATAGTATATTAATTGCTTGTCTTTTGCTCTTATTATGTTTTGTTTTACTCATAGTCAATCACTTTTGGTATTTTTAAATGCCAATTGTTAATTTCAACTATGCTAATTACTTACATTATCTATTTTTTTCAATTTGGTCTCTTTCAATACATTTACTCCCATATTGCCAGAGGGCTGATTTGCCAATAATTCACTTACTGAGGGGACCCAGCCTTCATTCTTTAGGTGCAATAACTCAATTGAACAGCTATAAGGTAATCTTCATGGCTAACATTATATATGTTAAACCTCTTGCTTTTGAAATAAATAACCTAATCTTGCTGAGTTGTGACTGTACTATGTGGAAAAAAAAGTTAATTTGTTGTCTTAAATCATGCTTTGTGATAGGATGCTGAAGATTCTAAAGTATTTACTTCTTTCAAGGAACGTCTTGACCATTTACAGGTAATATCATATCTCTCAATTCAATATATTTAATCATTTAATTTGTTTATCTCAATTTGTTTTAATTTCAAATCATATATCCTTTTTTTTTTTTTTGTATTCAATTTTTATGTTTGGGTTTTTCAGAAAATGGAAAAACTTAGAGTTTGCTTTGGAAAATCGGGTATTCATGGATGGGGCCTCTTTGCTCGTAGAGATATAGAAGAAGGAGAGATGGTAATATACTATATTAATTTAAGATGGTTACTGATAAATACCCTGCTGCAGCTTCTTCTGAAAACATCAAGTTCATGCTTGTTATGTTTGTCTACAGGTTGTTGAGTATCGTGGTGAGCAGGTAAGGCGTAGTGTTGCTGATCTGAGGGAAGCAAAATACCGTTCAGAAGGCAAAGATTGCTACGTTAGTCTCTTGATTAAGATTGTTTCTAGCATCTGTCTATACGCATACTTTCTTTGTTTTGCTTGACACAGTGAAGCCTGTTTTATAGTCATTTAAACTGTTATCATGTTTCATTTTGCTCTTTTAACCCTTTATTTGGTTCAAATTCCTTTTCTAGACAGGTTCATGATTTCTGTTAACATTTGAATTCATTTACTCCTAATCTAACACCAAACAAAAATTATGCAGCTGTTCAAGATCAGGGAGGAAGTGGTAATTGATGCGACGCACAGGGGCAATATTGCACGTTTAATAAACCATTCTGTAAGTCGTTACTGGACTCTGCTGTAACCTTATAAATCATGTCTTTGTTTTTCTTTATTTAATATTGGGAAAAGTGTTTGTCATTTTAAATGACATAACAATCTGTCCTTTTAAGAGAGACACAGACACGGACACGGAAAAATTTGTTTAAATTTTAAATTTAAAAAATCACTTACTTTCTCTCTCCCATGATTTCCATTTTTCTGTGTCTATCTCTCTCCTAAAATGACATAACTTATGTCATTTAAAATGACAAACACCAAACCCATTTATATTTTATGGCATGCCCCATGAAGTTGCTCAATACTTTTTTGGGTATGAAAGGAGGGTTGGAGTGCCTGGTGGCTATTGCTCTCAGCAACTAAGGCTCTTAATCTAAATTCAGATTGTATTAGGCCGCTAGATGAACCTGATCTGGTTTTATACAGATGCTATTTGATTTTCTTGTCCTTTGTTCCTCTGTCAGATTGCATTAGGTTATGAATATTGTATGAGTTTGAAAATTTTATGATTCAAGCACAATCATGCATTATGTGGTTTTACATAAGAGAATACTGCAATGGCAAAAAAAAGAAAATACTAATGTTCAACCTGATCTGCTTCAGTGCATGCCAAACTGCTACGCAAGGATTCTGAGCTTGGGTGATCAGGAGAACCGGATTGTTCTTATTGCCAAGACCAATGTTTCTGCTGGTCAAGAGCTAACGTACGGTTTGTTTTGTTTTCATATCTTTTAATGTGTGCTCACATATGAAAACATGCAAATTGGGATGTGTGGTAGACTAATTGCTTAGGCATGAAAAAATCTGATTAATCTGACATAAATAACTTTTATTGTTCTCTGATGTTGCAATAGGTATGATTACTTGTTCGATCCAGATGAGCACGATGAACTGAAAGTTCCCTGCTTTTGCAAAGCCCCCAATTGTAGGAAATTTATGAACTAGGTTCCCCATTTTTTGTTCTAGGAGCAATTGCAGTTACCTAACCATAGAGTAAACATTTGCCATTGAGCCTTTTTTTTTTATTATTTTTTAATTTTTTTACAAGTTCAGTATAATTTGTATATCATTTTTGTTATATAATAAAATAGAAAAATTATGAGGAATTGAGCTGGAGGCAATTTTGTAACTTGCCACATACACTCATTTCATTAGACCAAGGGTGGTTAAATGTCTTCCTCTCTATTTTAGCATCGCGTGGTTTCGAACTGCGCCTCATTAGGAGCTCTGTAGCTCAAGTTATGACCATTTAGAACCACACATGTTTATGTGGACACAGGTCGCGCGCGCTAAAGCGTGCTATCGGGCGCTAAAGCGCCCACTGGCAGAGAGAAACTCATTTTTTCGCAGCTAAGGGCGCTAAAGCGCGCATCTGGGCGCTAAAGCGCGCTAGCCGGGCGCTTAAGGCTCCTATTTGGGCGCTGAAGCCTGCGGAGGCAGAGAGCAATGACGCTCACAGGGGCAGCAGGGCGCTAAAGTGCGCTGAAAGGAAAAATTCAGCACTCCCTCTTTTCTTTCTCAATTCAAGGGAAATGAATCCAACCCCTTTTCTCAACTCGTAATCAACATGCCACCACTTTAATACATGAATATCAACTATACATATACATCAAATTGTTTCCATGTCTTTCCATCGTATCATTACATCATGTTTACAAGTCTTAATTACAAAGCATGAGACTTAGCTACAAAACATTATGATCAATTCCTTGGCTCCCATCAACAAAAGAGATACCAAAGGGGATGAGTATGGGCTAAGTCCATCCAATTAAAACATAACATGCATATGACAAATGACTTTCATTTAACAATCTTATACATAGGAACTACAAAATGACATGCTTAATTCAAATGATACTAGATCTTCATATATCCATTACTTCAAATATGGCCACTTGCCATCAGAGGCTCTTGCAGCATCCTTGCCTGAAAGGGGGTCCCCACAACACGGGGTGAGATATACAAATATATCCAGTAAACCAGGGGTCCTTGGAGCATCTCTCCACCCCATAGTTCAATAACAGTGTAATAGCAATAACAATAATAATGCAGTAAATACATATCCATGCAAGTGTACACAACATCTCCAGGAGAAATCCCTCGAGCTCTCGAGCTGTCCTAAGGATACTCAGATGCAAATAGTCCTACTGGCCAGCTAAACTACCAAGTATGATTTACGCATCGTCTTGCAACATACCAACATAGGGAAACACCATCCTATGTCACACCAAAGCATGCACATACGTATAACAAAGCATTACACTATTTCATTGCATTTATATACATCAACACAACCATTACCCGTTCAGGGTTTGGTGGAACAATAAAGGGAATTACATCCAAGGTCCGAAGGCTTACCTCAAAGCTTCCATTCAACCTTTGCTATTAACACCTATTCCCAATTTGAGCTAATCAAGTTCCATGGCTTGTCCCAATGGTCGATCACTCACGGTTGGTCCAAATGCCTCAATCCTAAGCATCACATGGACATAATCAACAATCAAACAAACCAAACCAAACCATTGATTACAAAAACAAGCCAAACCATAGTCAAGTGCATAATCTTGTAATTTTCTAAACAAAATCATATGACTAACTAAGCTCATTTTTACCGATTAAACGTCATTCCTAGCATTTTTCTCAACATATACTAGGCCTCTATCTTCCTAGAACATAGCCAATTCACCCACATAATCACAAACTCTAAACAATATTCATCATCTCCCCAATCATGCATTTTCCATGAAAATAGAGTTCAAGAAGTAGAATCTTACCACCAATGGTTGCACAACCAAGGATTGGTTACTCGTCAAGCTTCCATGGAGGTAGAAGCCAACAAATATCTCATTTTCTCCAATGGGTCAAAATTTAGGAGGAAGAAATCCCACACCACAACACTCCCCACAAAGAACCAAGCTAGGATTATGAAAGAGGAAGAGATTTGGAGTGGTTTAGGCTTTTGAATCACACAAAATGATCAAGGTTTGTCTCACCTAGGGTTTTCCCCCCTTTTCTCTTCTCTTCCTCTCTTCTCCTTCTTTTATTCTTCTTACTGCGCGACGCGTTGGGAGTGGTTTTTGGGTTCCTTAAGTGGCTTGTCACTTAACACATATTAAGTGGGTATTAGTTCATCTATCTATTCAACTCCATTAATTACCAAACTTTATCCAAAAGTCTGGAATATTTTTCTAGGAATATTTCTACTTCCAATTTTATAATTTGGGTACTTTTATCTACACCTATTTATACCCCTTAATTTTTACTGAGTACACTTTTTACCTCAAAAGTGACCCCAACTAATTTTATTAGGGAATTTACTTATTTTTACTCACAATTATTTGCTTAATTATCTAATCACATGTATTTTGTTAATTAATTATGTTGGACTATTATAACATGATTCCTGTATATAACCCAAATTGTTTTGACATTTGGAAGCAATTAACTTTGAAAACAGGTGTGTCTTTGAGCTCAGATATATTAGTACATTTCAGGCTTTGGGATTGGATTTTATCAGTCAGGACCAATGTTTTAGAAAAAGAATCAGAGAAACCGTTGTGCCTAATGATATTGGGTGTTTGATAGAAGTAATTTTTTATTTCGTACTAAGTGTTTCGGAAAATTGTGAAACTCAATCTCAATTATACATGTAAATTGGTCCTCACAACATAATGGAGAGTAATCAGATTGAAAATATGGCTGTGTTTGATTGTGATTTAGTTTGTTTTTTCCTTAAAATTATTTTATAGAATAGTTAATGAAGTATGTATTTTTTATATTTTTTTTGGTTTTGAAAGTTAAAAGTCAAAATATAAAATAAAAATAACTTATATTATATTTTTTAAATTTGATTTTAAAAATAAAAAAATAATTATAAGTTTTAATTTTTCTTTTTATAAAATAGGTCTTATTAAACGGGTTTTTTCTTCTAAAATTTAAAATATTGTTTTTGGAAACAAATTTCACCCTAATTCTTTTGGATCGCTTAACTCGTTGCTTACGTTTTGATTGTGAAACTATGTTGTACTGATATGAGACATGAGATACGATATGACACGATATTCCGACACATTAATTCTAAAAAATGCTAGATTTCGACACGTTAGGACACGTTTAGATATTAAATAATTTTTTAATTTATATAGTGTATATTATATTTAATAATCGATAATTTAACAAAAAATAAAGCTAATCTTATAATATCCATCAATTTTGTATTAAACTCTATAAAATGGTAATTATCCAATGAATTTAATAGTTGAACAAAGCACGCAACGCAACATTCCAACCTTTTTTTTTTAGTTTTTGCAACACGTGTTGGAGTGTCGGGGAGTGTCGGAGTATCAGAGAGTGTCAAGGAGTGTCGGACACGTCACGTCAGGTTTTTTGAAGTGTCGGTGTTTCACAATTATAAAATATTGGTGAGGCCTATTGTCTGTTGTTCATGTTATGCTACTTAATGAGATCCAAGGAAGCACGGAAACTCCAAAAAACAGGGAGAGTCATGTCCGACACGGCGACACGGTGTCGGACACGCGGTAAACTTTTTTCGACACGCGAATTTGACCGAGTCCGACACGGTCAAATGACATTTTCGTAAATTTTGTAAAAATTGTTTTTAAAAAAAGAAATTTAAACATTTTTTTTTAAAATTAAAATATATTAGTAAAGCTTCTACATGATCATATCAATTTTCTCCTTTTTTTTCCTTTAAGTAAATAATAGATCATCTCAACACCATCGTTGCCATTCCTGTTACGCTCATACCGTGTCTCCTCCTCCCTAATCTCTTTCTAATCTGATTTGATCTCTCTCTTTCATCCCAGTTCTTATTTTTTTTAATTAAAGCTTCCACCTTTTATAATGTTTGATTGTGTTCTTGATGTTCTTATTTTACAGTGTATTCTTTTAGTTTATGTTTTTTCCTTTTGTGAAGAACGCTTATAATTTTTGGTATTGGGTGTCAGTGAATTTTTTTGCTGCTGTTGCCATTGGTTAAATCAGATTTTTTTTTTCCCTTTATGTAACACCTTGAATTCCGACTTTGAATCAATTTTTCTGTAACGCCCTCCCTTGTATGCATCTAAGAGAGTCGTTTGCTAAGCGGAATTAGAGTTTTTGGCGTCATTTTAACTACTGAAAAATCATTTCGGTTTGTCTAATCAAAACTTATAGTGAAATCAATTTTCTTCTAGAAATCAGAGTATGTTTTAAAATTTTCTTAAGTTGCTGAAAATAATTTTGTTCAAAGGGAAAAATGTACTGTCTTTAAAATTTCGTATAAAATCAGTGCGGAGGATGGTAAAAAATATTCCTTTTGATTTAGAAAGAGCACGTCTGGGGCTTCGCGTGCATATAAAATAATAGTAAATCGGAGTTCGTTTGCCCCTTGAAACATGACCCGTAAGGTGCCTGTAAAACTGGTAAAAATTCAGCACTTAATAAAACGTTCAAAAATTCTTTTCACAAAACGTTTCCCAAAACAGCTGCTGTTCATTAAAGACTTTAACAGAATTAAAGTAATAATTTCTACAGTCATCCAGGTTCTCAACATATACAAAAATATACAGTCATCCAGAAATTAAATAGCAACAGCAAAAGTCCAATCAGTATTAATCAACAGCAGGCATCCACATACTCACGCCTTCAAATGTGCTTTCCTTTTTCTTGCCATTTTAGGAAAATAGCAGCCCCAAAGGGGTGAGAATAATCCCAGTAGTGTGGCAACAAAACCAATAATGTAACAGTATTAAACTAGGCACAAAATCATAAACAGTTACTTCAACATATCCTTGTTCCTTTTCCTTTTTCCTTTTCATCATATACATATTGCGTATATAACGCCTTCCTTTTGCGCTCATAGCACCGTCGTGCGCGCAATACACAGTGGATATCCCATAATTGGCACCCTCTTGGTGGATTCCAACTGTGGCCTATGCGGACTGATGCCAAGTGTCCCATACCCTGGTACCGGAGAGATGCCTATATGATGCGTGCTCAAACACATGGTCCTGTACATAACTATTCTAAATTGCAAGGCTATATGATTTTGGTACATGCATGTCATGCTATGCTTTCACACACAAAGCGTAAAAATAAATGCGGTATGATGTAAGATGCATGCTTATATACTTTTCATATACGTTATGCTGCCACATAACAACTTTACCTCATAATCATATTGTCGTCAAGGCATATTCATGGCAGAATACTTACATCATAAGGAACATAATAATTTTACGGAGTATGGAGCATCATGTTACAACTTCATACGCTAGTCAATAGTCACATTAGGTAATATCGCCTAACACTTACCTCACATGTAACAATAATTTACCAGACAGCAGCAAAACAGTCCGCGTTCTGAATGTTTACGTGCACCTAATTACAGTACAATAAGTCAGAATCACGTGCTAATTTTCTATACATTCACAAGACACTTTCCTTTTTCTTTTTATTTCCCTAAACTCTTAATTCCCATTCTGTTTTGCCAAGTTTCCTTCCCAATACTATTCTGACTTCAAAGTAGCTTTTACCAATATTTAAACAGCGAATATTTCCACTGTTTCCAAAACATCACTAATCGGTTTTCATCATAAGAATAGGATTAGGGAATTTATTTATCTAACCATTTCTCCTAGACCAAAAGCGCACTATTGAAGCAACCAAAGCATGCTGTCCAAAAATTACTCAAGAACACATGATACACAATATAACCCAAGGTTCTTTTAAATATGCCAATGTGGTCCTGCCACTTAATTAGGTGCCACTCATTTATCATTTAAATAACCATATCTACAAGGTTTAGGAGGTACCAATGATACACACAGCCTGCCTCCTATATAAATTATTTATCACTAGATAACAATGACAAAATCCTAGGTTTCCAATCCCTCACCGAATCAGTTTACTTTTCAACAAGAGAGCATTTAAAATTCTTATTCACATATGCAACCTAGGTCTTTATGGTGCGCTAAAAAGGAACCAAGGCAAGGTGACCACTTATTTTCATTCGAGTAACACAGGGTGCAGTAGCTTAAGTGCATAATTTTTCCAAGTCCTCTTTGTTTAATTAATACAATGTGCAAATACTATGCCCCCCCACACTTGTACGGCTGAGCAGCAAAAGATTAAAAGACAAAACTGATTTTCTAACACAGCTAAGCAGGCCGACAAAAGTGGAAGGGAAACCAAACAGAACCAGACTTATTCAACATGAATACAGCCACGCACCATTCAGAGAAAAAGAGAAGAAGACAAGAGCTTTGAGCTTACCTTCTTGGCTACACACTATGGATTCCAACCGAGCAAAAGAGACAGTCCCCCACGTTCCATTAAACTCCAAAAGTCTGAATCCTATTACATGTAAGAGGAGAAGGCTCAAGTTCGGCTGAAGCAAGGAAAAGAAAGGCATACATGATCAGGCCAAACGAGCAGAAGGGAGACAAGAAGGAGATGAACGTCCTACCTCCTTGCTAGACGAGTTTAGCTACATTCAAGGCACCGATACACAGCTCTTAGATGATGGCTGCTTCGGCTGGAAAGGGGAAGAGGGTCACAGGTTCTGCACGCAGAGGAAAGTCTCCTCAATCCGTATGCAGCAAATGAGAGCAAGGGAGTTTGCAACAGAAGTTCCTCACCTCCACAAGGTTGGACTCCGACTAAGAAGTAAGGAGACAAGGTGAGAGTTGAGGTGAAGGTTCAGATCTTAGTGATTCACGGTTGATGGGGATAGAGTAACGTTTCTGGTTTTTTTCTTTGTTAGAGGAGGCACCATCGATTTGCTTCTGTTTGCTCTCTATCTCAGGCCTAAAGAGATGGTGAGGATGATGGCCAGCTTCCTCTTCTTCCTTTCACGGTTCAAGGGAATGTGAGTGAAAGAGGAACTCAATTCCTTGCTTAAGAAGGCCTTCAGCCGTGACACAACTTGATGGGCAAGAAGCTTTACTTAGCTTTAGTTGTCAGGCATGCATTAGGAGAATTTCTTGGTCAAAGAGGGGACTTGGACCGAAGCATGAAGCATCAAAATCAAGTGTCCAAAGACTGTGAAAGTGGCGAACATGCAGGGCAAGGGAGGGTTAGGTGGCCTACATGCAAGCCATAGGGAAGATAGGTGGCACACATGCAAGCAAATGGAGGGCTGGCTACATGCACAGGCGTGATCTGTGTAGCTGCAAAAATATCAGAATTTTGTCATGCCTTATTCATGCGCACAAGGCTGGAGAGATTTGATGGTGATAGATGTGAGTCACTTGGACCAGTAAAGAAACATGCAACAATTATTCTTTTTTCCTATTGGCTACAAGGAGGGCAGCACTGACTGACTTTGTACAAGGATACAAGCAATCAGAATTCCCTCTATCCAATACACCATGCGCATGAAGGGATAAGGAGTCATGTGAAGAAAGTGCCTTGGGCTGATACGTACAGAAGGAGACACACTCAACTGTCCCACGGTTGGTACAAGGTGGCGGCACATGATGTGCATGTGCAAGCTGAGATTAGTTTGGACATTAACACACAATTTAGGAATTGTGTACAGCCCAAAAGCGCAAGAAGGGAGGGGTTATGATAAGGGAACTTGGGTTGTTTAATGTCATGGGTCCTTCTGTAACAAAAAAAAAATTGTCATGGGTCCTTGGGCCCAGGTCCTAAATAGAGAATGGGTTCAAAACATACAAGTCCAATAATTCTCCTATTTATGAATTAACCCAAGCCTAATCATTTGCTAAAATAAAATTAATCACATACTTGTAGTGAGTACTCATATAATTCTAAATAATATCAAGCTTCCTATCAAATTATTTCTATACTCATAACTAAAATTTCACATGCATAAAATATGTACTTATCTTCCATGGCAATACCAACAATTTCCTAATTTAATTTTTACTCCATTCTAGAGCAAACATATATACTCCGATGGCAAGTACTCTACCACATTCCTAATAGCAATTTAAATAGGTTCCTAATTAGACGGGATGCTACATTTTCTTATGTGGTTTTGGATTGGAAATGAAAGTTGAAAGATAATATTTTGATGGGTATTATTAATTTTTTTATTTTTTGTTAAATTATTGAAAATTAAATGAAATATACACTATATAATTTAAAAATATTTAATATTAAAATGTGTCCCAACGTGTCGAAATCCATAATTTTTTAAGGTTGACGTGTTAGAGTGCCGTGTCGTATCGTATCACGTGTCGCGTGTCGTGTCGGTGCTACATAGATGAGATCAATGGAATATGACATTAATTCTGAGTCTTTAATAAAGGAGTATTGTGGTTAATTAGTGTTTGCATGAATAATTAATGAAGCGCAATTTATAGTGGTACGTAGTAGAGTTTTAACTTGTAAGATTTGATCAATGTGAACTAATTTATATATAAAGTTTACACTTTATATATAAATCGAATTTCATAGCATAAGTTTTGATTGTCATTTTTTTGCATTCATTAATTCGATTAGATTTCTAAATGCATTGCAATCTCTCATCTTTTAGACATAATAACAACACAACGGGTGAAATGTAGAACTTCTTACAAAATTTAAATTTGATAATGAACCAAGTTTCGTGTGACATTTTATTTATTATTTTAATAAGTTGAGGGTCAGGAGAAATTCTTCTGTAGATAAACGCATATTGTTTCAGTTTTTTTAGGATATTTATTTTTTTAAAGAAAAAACGTTTGTTCTTTTAAAGGATATAAATTTGTGTCATTTTAGATTATAACCGTTAATTTTCATCAATCAACAATTATAATTTATTGGGTCAAACTTATTAATTTCGGGAAGCTACCAATTTTCTTTTTCTTCAAAATAACTAACACATAGGTTTAGGTTATATAAGTTACATAAACTAAATCATTAGTTTTGTTTACACATCCTCTAAAAAATAAAGGTAATCAGTGTTTTGAGCTTGGCTGTGATTTTTTATTCATTGTACACTAACTATTGTAGTAGAACCAACTACTCATCCTTTATCACTAATATACTTCTGTTGAACTGTAATTTACAAGCTTTATGCACGAATAATTGTTCTGATAGTTTTTTAAAATAGCACTAATTACGTGGGTCAATTCATAGGGATTATTTCAACTAATATTAATGGCATCGAATTCAATTTATGGATAAATATGTTAAGCATTTGGTAATAAAATTTTTACCGCCATTATATTTTGCCTGATTATTCGAACCAGATTAATTTAATATTTGATATAAATCGGTGAAGAAATAATTTTTTTTAATAATTATTCTGTTCAAAAAAATAAAAAAATTCTATCTGTTAAAGACTTAAACGACTCAATTAAATATAATTTAATGTTATATTATCAAAGCAAAATACAGTGAAATAGTTACCAACAAAAATGACTAAACTAACATGCATCTTTATTAATTAGGCCAGAAACTATCCTAATTAGATGGAAACGAGAGGCCTATTTAAAATTCATTTCATTACAATAAATAATAAAATTGTGGTTTTAATTTTTTGTTACTTTATTTGAAATGGGAGCTTTTGGCGCGCGTATATAAGAAGTGAACCTCACGAGAACCGTTGTGTTTCGTTTTGGAATTGAGAGAGTGAGAGGGTTGTTGTTTCAGCTTCTGAACTTCAGAGAGATAGATAGAGAGAGAGATAGCTAATCTCAGATTTCTGAGGTAGCATGGGAAAGCGCCTCCATAATGCTAATTCCTCCAGCGGAGAGATGCCGCCGGCAAAGCGAATCCGGAGGAGCAAAACCATCTGCTCCTGCAACTCTCCTCGTCCTCCATTTCTTTCCGCTCATTCCACTTTCTCCTGGTTATCTCCCTTAAAAACTTCCTGCAAAACCGATTTCAATTTCAAGCTCTTTTCCTATATATGTGAATATTGCGTTTAAATGTTGATTTTATGCTTAGTGTGCATTGCTGAGTTACAGATCAGAACTTAGTTCGGATTTTCATTTGAATCTGGTTTTTGAATTGTGTTCTGTTTGATTTAGTTATTTGATTTCTTTCTCTTAGATTATTGTGTTTATACTTTAACGAATCAGTGGAATACTTGCTTCCTCTGAGACTCTTACAAAAATTCGTGTGTGATCTATTTATACGTTTTGTTGGAGATCTCCGTGTTTGTTTGCTTGTTAATAATACGATCTAACAGAATTTCTGCTTGTGGATGAACTTTGAATGTGAATTTTGATATCGAGTTCAATTTTAAATCGCTTGCTGAATCATGTTTTGCGCGGTTTTTTGATAGTAGAATGTAAGTAACGGATGGAATATAATATAACGGTAATGTAACGTATGGAATATAATATAATGGTAATATACCATTATATATAATGGTAATATGCCGTTATATTATATTACATCCGTTACATACAGGGAACGAGAAAGCTGCATCAGCTGGTGATTTGTGATTTCAAAAACTTGCTTCATGCCGAACGTTTAGATCGATTATGGTTTACGAGTGCCTGAATATCTGTTCATTAGAGAAGCACGTTTTGTGTCGATCACTCTGCAAAATCTGTTTTGGCAGAGTCGGTCATTTCAATTTTTAGCTGCACAACAGCTTAATTACTCTTCGAACTCTGTTTGCCTTCTGACTTGTGTTTGGTTTCTCGGTTCTTCTTAAATAGAAAGTGTGAAAAACACTCAAATCATCATTAATGGATGTATCTTTATTTTATTTTTTTCATTTCTAAATAGAAAATGTTTAAAAGGTTCAAATCGTCGTTTTAGGTTTTATCTGTACGAAAGATATATATAGTAGAATCTATTTTTATTTTTAAATTTCTATAGTATTTTGGTTACTTACTATTTCTATAATTCTCAATGCTCAACGAGAAGGTTCGAAGAGGACATTTGGACAGAGATTGCTAAGTTTCTGGATGGAAAATCTCTGTTGATGCTTGCAGCCACAAATCGATGGTTCCGTCGTGCTATCATGGATGACGGCATATGGAAGTTTGTGTGCTTGCGTGATCTTCAGGTCCCACCCCCTCAACGCGTGGCATTCAGGTGGAGCAAGCTGTACACTTCAGCCTTCAGTAAGATCTGACCCTTTTCAATACTCAAATAAAATGCTTTCCAAACTCCAATTCGTGCATGCTACATATAAAATGAAGTTTGGCAAAACCTATGATACGATGCATTGCCACCATTCGATTGATTGACTTCGATTTTGAAATGAAATTTCAGATGGGAGCCATTCTTACATGTTCCGTCAGCAGGAGAAACACATTGGTTAGTGGGTTCTTTGGTTACCCTGATATCATTCCTCGCCACGCCTAATATTTTTTTTTCTCTTTTTAATGAAATTAGAGGTTTTAATTTTCTTAACTCGATGGTAAACCATGTCATATTCTAACTAAATGGAGGAAATAATATTATGGTAGTGGTAGGCACAGCCGTAACATAAGTGAATTCACAATAAATTTTTACACATCCCACTCACAATCATCGTTACAGTATCCACATCCTAATATATGTGAAATTCACTATATATTTTAATAGATCCTACACACAGTAATTACCATGTCCACAGTGAACAATGTGCTTACGGAGAAAATTCTTTTTAAATGGAATTTCCTTGAACTTACCTGTTCTAGCACCGACTCTTCCTCCCCTCTTTTAGATTGCTTAGCTATGACGCAAATTCGCTGTGTAGATCTTTCAGAATTTATCGAACCACTGACTGATTCATTCTTATTGTGAATATATTGTTGAACTAAAACAAGACCCACATAACTGAAAATGTATTACGGGCAATATGTGCAACTTTAACATGTAGACTTGGAAAATTATTGACGTTGTACGGTTTTTCAATATGTACTACCAGATTGGATGCGTATTGGCGCTTTTTCTTTTGAATCTTCAGTGGCCCTCCTATCAGAGAGGCTGACTTTTCCGGGAAAGATACGAGAAGAAGAAACAATGGAAAAGATGTTGCGGGCTCACGGTTGTTGCGTGCTAGACAATGTTAAATCTGGAATCTGGATAGCTGGTAATTCCCAAATTAACTTATACCCTAGGATTATCTCTGAAATTAATTAAGTCAGCATATGATCTCAGTTGTATTTAACTAAATGCATTTGTTTGATACGACTAATTTTTTCAGACCTGCAGCTTGTACGATGCCCAGTTTGTGATCTCAATACGTGCGATGGTAATTTGAACATAATCCGATTAGCTTTGTAAATCCCATTGTACTGCGATTGCCTTCTAATTTGGACAAGACAAATAAAACTACCGTGAATAATGCATCATTGATCACTGTCTTGTACAGCAAGGGTTTGCCATTAGAGTGAGGCTAGATTAAACTTACTTAAATTGACGGGTTTTTCCTACTTCTATAGGAACAATGCAGACATTAGATGCACGGCATATAGAACTATTCCTCTGTGAAGGCTACCAGAATGGGAGCTGGGAATACCAGCTTGTAGGATCTCATGATATCAAAAAACGAGCAGATGGGGCTGCTGGCGCCATTTTTGACGTCAAACGCCTGGATGATTCTTCCACATCTGGTAAATTTTGATGCTTCGAGTCAACTTACCAAAAGTCGGTAGCCTCGTCAAGGTTTTTTCTTGAGAATAAACCACCCATCTAATGTTAGTGAATAAAGAGATCACCTTCTGTTAGCACACTAGAACCAGATATTTGGAAATTATGCTTTGTGATTAGTTTCAATTACAGATAGACAATTTAACTCCAGCGAAGAGTAAATTTATAGACAAGCCACAAACGAACTTCAATAAGAATGCTAGTTCCCAGAATGACTCTGGGTCTAGGAAATAAGTATTTCAGTAAATTACTTCATGTTCTAATCTTTTTTTATTGCCTACCTTTTATAGAAGATAGTTATGTCATGGCATTAACACACACACACACAAAAATCTGTTTTAATTTCCAAATTAAATGGCAGCGGTATTTGACTACAAGTCATGGATTGGGAGAACAAATGACTGGCAACCCAAGGCCATGATCGCTTTCCACGCAGTAGCTGTGAACACTAATTTACAAGAAAATGAAGGTATGATTTCATGTCCTGTGTCAATTACTAGAATGAATCTCAGGAAACTAAATCCCAGATTTCTTAGACTGTCCTTAACAATTTTAATGGCCACTGTAGGTAAACTCATATTCTACACCTTTTCTTTGCCTATGCTAGAATACTAAATTTCTCGGAGTTCAGTCCCAATTGATTTTCTTCATACAATTACTTTGTTTTTCTTGTTTTTCCACTTTTTTTAATACATGCAGGTCTTCATGTGAAATACCATGCTATGAGGGCAGGAACTAATGGAGAAGTTGTTTCCATTAGAATATCTCAGCAGCTCCTGTGATTCATCTTTAACCAGTTTTTGTGAGGGGCTGGGGTTGGGTATTTCTTTACAAGCCTTTAAAATGCCTTATTGACATTATTATACAATACTATACTTCTACACCTGAAAGCAATTGCTGTACACCCATTCATTAATTTCCTACATGTAGTTATGCTTTAAGAATTGAAGGATGATCATAAATACTATTTTGAAATGAAAAGTTGAAAAATGGTAATGACAAAGCATTCTTTTGTATGCAAGTGTAGAAAATTTCCTCTAGATCTTCACGCATCTGCTTCCCTGAAATTGAATGATTTGAGCAGTATGCTGAAATTAAACTAATGAAAGATGAATAGTGGTTTATGATCACTGGTGAGGATTTTTAATTTTTTCCCCCCAATAGGCTGACATGACAAAAACAGGAATCGTAAGATCATGCTCTCTTAGTTGCTTAAAATCATGCAGTGTTATAAAGATCCAATTAGTATCTGTAACTACTAATATCGATAAACATTTGGCAGGCAGATAAGTAATGATTCCGCAGGTAGCAGTCTTATGCCAACCTTCTATATATCTCTATTAGTCTATTACGCTATACCAATATATAATATAATTTGACTTTCTGTATTGCTTTTAAAATTAGAGGGAATTCAAAATTAAAATACGGTTTCTTCTTCTTATAAGCTGGTCCCTTCCTACCGCAGATTTGTACATCTCAAAAGTAATGGGCATTTTGAAGGTCCTTTTTCACTTCTTCATCTTTCCTGTCATATATGCCTCACATGATTGCCAAACTTCTTCTATCTGTGGCAACTATAGTATCCTTATTCATTTCCCCTTTCAACTAGAAGGAGAGCAAAACCCTTATTGTGGCTATCCTGGCTTCAAATTAATTTGTAACAATGATAACAAAACAGTTCTCAAACTTCCTTACTCTGGAGAATTCTTTGTACGCAACATAAACTATCTCAAACAGGAGATACATGTCTACGACCCTGATGCTTGCCTTCCAAAACGTCTTCTGAGCCTCAATTTTTCAGGTTCTCCCTTCATTGCCACTTCTGGTCGTAACTTCACCTTCTTCAGCTGCCCATATCCGAACGCGGGGTCACAATTCATTCCTATTGATTGCCTCAGTAATTCAACAAATTTCGTATCAGCTATCCCTTCAGAGAATTTGTCCAATTCATTGCCTGTGTCTTGCCATGTGATTAGAAGTCTTTCAGTTCCTGTTGCAAGCCCGGGACAGTATGAGGAAAACCTCAGAGATGAACTTAGTCAAGATCTTCGATTAACATGGAATACACCTGACTGCAGATATTGCGAATCACAAATGTGTGGATTTGAAAGCAGTAACAGCAATCAAGTTCTCTGTTTCTCTAATTACCAAACAGGTAAAGATGTTCTATATTCTTCAATCTGCATTTCCCTAAGGTTTATCATCGTATTCAAAGACTACCCTAACGTTGAGATATATAAAAATCATTAAAAGGTTCTCATCCACTAGCTTAAGCTTTTGGGTTGAATTGGTTCATGGTATCAGAGCCTCGTGTCCTGGGTTTGATCCTTACCACCTCACCTTCCTTTCAAGTGGAATTTCTTTGTTCGCTGGGCTTGTGCGTTGTCCACCCTTCAAGCCCAATGGGCTCTCGTGTGAGGGGGCGTGTTGAGATATATAAAAACCATTAAAAGGTCCTCACCTACGAGCTTAAGCTTTCGGGTTGAATTGGTTCTTTACAGCTAACGTGTTTGAAGAATTAAAAGAAATAAGAAAGGAGACCTGCTAATTTAGTGATATTATCAGTAGAGCTGACCATATTTTAGGTGCCCACTTGCTTAAGTTACAAGGAATAAATACAAAAACTTTGGTCAATGGTTTAACCTCAGTAATCAGGAAACCATGGAAATTTCTTGTTTTGTTTATACTTTGTTTATACATATTGACTTCCGGATTTGATTTGCATATTGTCATTAAATTAATGAAATTGCAAGATAAATGGCATGCGTCATATCCAAGCCAAATGTCAAATTATCCCCACCACTTATAATATAAGGCAGATGTTGAGTCGTTACATCAAATCCTATTTATTCAATTACTCAGTAGTATTCTTTTTTTAGATTTTAGACTAAATCAACGTTTTGGTCCTTAAAAAATTCACTTATTTTACGTTAATTTCTGAATTTTTAAAGCCCAACACCAAGTAGTTGAAATATTTGTTTTAGTACTTGAAAAACATCACCATTTTCACGTTAATTCATGCATTCTTAAAACCCAACATGAAGATAACGAAATATTAATTAGTCTCTTATGTCCTAGGATTGGGTTTCGTTTCTTTTTGTTAATTAAAGTGTCACTATAGTACATTACATTTCTGACTTGGCCATCGGGTGACACGTGCATTGTAAGATGCTAGCATGGAAAAAATAAAATAAAATTTCCCTCTATTATTACTTGAAAACATATTTTCTATCCTAGCTTGGAAACCTTTCTCTTATTTTATCTCCACTTGAAATAATCCACATTTAACGTAGGCTTGTCTATCGGTGGCGGCTTAAGAATCCATATCCATCATTTTTCATTTTTAATGACTATCCCCACATACTAACACGAGACTTTTCAGTGTGTTTTTTCCTCACTCGCACGCCTCCTGGGAAAACTTCCCAGGAGGTCACCCATCCCAGAATTGCTCCAAGTCAAACACGCTTAATTGTGGAGTTCTTCAGATCCGGCCTACCGAAAAGTAGATGCATCTTGTTAGCATAGGTAGTACCAAATAATTCTTATAAGCTACCCGAAACTGTGCAATCTCATACCTGCACAGTCTTTGGAATCCTTCTCTTTCGGGTGTCGAATCGATTCATTCATGCATGTGACCCCACACTGGAAGCCTGTCAGGAGCCGCTCCTTGTCTGTGCCTCTTTGCACCGGCGATCACTCCCCGCCCTCGTCAGTGCTTGGCCACTTCAAGAATCAATGATTATCCCCACATACTAACACGAGACTTTTCAATGTGCTTTTTCCTCACTCGCACACTTGCCCGGAAAACTTCCCAAGAGGTCACTCATCCCAGAATTGCTCAAAGTCAAGCACACTTAACTATAGAGTTCTTCCATTCTAGGCTATCGAAAAGTAGATGCATCTTGTTAGTATAGGTAGTACCAATTAATTCTTATAAGCTATCCGAAACTGTGCAGTCTCATACCTGCACAGTCTTTGGAATCTGTAACATCCTCGTCTCGAGCCGGTTCAATTAACATACATATGATAAAAATAGAAACAACGGAAGACTTAACTTACGAAAATATGAGCTAACTTTTTCTTTTTCTCTTTTAATTTTCATAAGGCGTAAACGAAAATCGGACAGAGTAACATCTGTAATTCGGACAACCGGGGATTTTCCAATCCCACTCATAAGAGTTCCTGATAGATAGTTTATACAATATATATATCCAGATGTACCAGTCATGCAAATATACTCAGATACCCATCCATGGGCGCATACATAACATGGCTCCGTGTCATTGATCTACCAACATGCAATCCAAGACATAAACATATCTGAATACTACATAATCATATCAATATGCCTGAATACAAAAATGTACATGCATCAAACTGAAGAACATGTACAGAAGATATATAGGCCATATACAAAGTGAAAGATCAGACATAATGATCCTCAAAATAACTGAAATTTAAACTACATCGGCAAACTCCAAAAAAGTAGTAGCCTACAGCCACTCAAAATCCGGTCAGTCGAACGTCTCAGCCACGTGCCGCGTCTCTGCCTGCTGAGGGCTCACCGGCAGTCTGGGAACCTCAAATCATGTCCCCAAAGAGGGGTGAGATTACAAATCTCAATAAGCTCCAGGTTTATAGAGAATTCTCCATACCCCTGGCTCGCTCCTGCATGAAAGTCAGATACAGAGTATACAATGCTCATATAACAGATATCAGAACAGAACATAACATATATCCATATCATATCAGAGACGTGCGCCGTCATTCCCAAGGGAGGACCCCAAGCGGAAATCAACGCACGTGTTCCCAAGGGAGGACCCCAAGCGGAACCAGAACATATCAGAGATGTACATCGTCAATCTCAGGGAAACCCCCAAGAAGACATTAGTGTACCATAAATCAATACAGAAATCATATCAGAACAAGTCATATCATGTTATCAAATAACTCTATATGAATGCATCTATACAAAGTATCAAAACAACAGT
The DNA here is from genome assembly GCA_032173675.1 of Gastrolobium villosum. Lineage (NCBI taxonomy): Eukaryota > Viridiplantae > Streptophyta > Magnoliopsida > Fabales > Fabaceae > Gastrolobium > Gastrolobium villosum. The sequence continues at coordinate 29,817 of JAVKPL010007768.1, read as the reverse complement.
CATACGATCCAACCATAGTTTACTAACCATGGTGGGGCACTCAAGCAGGAAAAGACTCCTTAAACATAGAGCTTGCCTCTTGAAGCTTTATCAATCTGCTTACTTGTGACACAAGTTACTTATATATATCTTCAAGAGATTCCGATCCATTTCGGTCCCTGGGAACACCTAGAGTAAGAATCCACAAATACCAATCAATAAAATGTTATCATGCCTAGATTTTACATAAGGCATGCATTTTATCGCTTATATTAATTTCTTTATAATTTCTGCCAATCCTATGCTAATACACAAGTCTAGACCACCTTATACTTATTAGGGATCTTTAATTTAATCAAGTGTTCGCTTGAGAATTTTCAACATAATTCATGCCACTTCCTTTAAAAGGCCGGGGACCTACACTTAGGAAATCAAAATATTTTTTCCATAATTTCTTTTCAAACCATTTTACTTCATAATCTTATTAATTTCACGTATTGAAAACTCAACATTTTAACAAAATAAAACATATTCTAATCCTCCTTAATTTACCCTATAAGGTAGAAATCCCTAAAGGAGCAACCAAGGTTTTCTTTCTTTTTCATTTCATTTCTTCTCTTAATTTAACAACTACACATACATATATATATATATATATATATATATATATATATATATATATATATATATATATATATATATATATATATATATATATATATATATTCATCAAGTCTCAATTAATTTTGTCATGACAAGTTCCTCCAAAGCCCCCAAGGCCGAAGCATAAAGGCAAGTATTCATAGGATTTTTTTCTCACTTAAGCATTCTCACTAATTCATCATTTTTCCACTCATTACAACGCCTCACACCTTCCAAATACATGAATTAGAATTTTGCCCAACAACCCCTCCATATCCTCACATGGCCGAAATATAAAGAGGCACAACAGAAAGAAATTTTTCATTTAACACATGTAAAAATGCTCATTTCACATGCTTATATACCAAATATCAAAAATCCATCATCACTTTACCTTTAAACTAGTTTATTTCCCACCCAACACATGCGCACAATTTCTATGACTCAAATCATCAAAATAACATCATGGAAATAAAGGTTCCTTACCACTAATCAACTTCCCAAAGCCTAGAGAGCAATCTCCAAGAAAAGCTCCATCAAAAACTCACTTTTTTCCTCCAATGAATAGTAACTCGAAGATGGGTCCTCACACACTCAACTATAGCTCAAATTGATTGGTGGAATAGATTCATTGAGTGGTTTCTAATCGATTTCATGTGGTGGGTCAATGGATTTGGTGGAAGATTCAAAGAGAAATCAACAAAAACCAAACAAACCCTAACACCCCCCCCTTTTCCTTGGCTGTTCCACGGGCATGTAGAGAGAGAAGAGAGTATTTTGTGAGTAAATAGTGCTCACTTAAGTGAGTGGGACATGTATGTATAGGTGGCTCTTTTTACCGGTTATTTTTCTTTCGCGTATTTTTACTTAAATTGCCCCGGAACCAACTTAAAGCTACGAACACATTTTTATTTTTCTAAAATAATTTACATTAATTTTTATGTCCTAAGGAACAATATTCATAATTCACAGTATGATTTCTACACCGTTTTTGAAGAAATGCATTGTGAACCACTAACTGTACTTTGTTTACTTCTGAACTTAAAACTTATAAACTTATCATTTTCTTGGTCCTATTTTGACTTGTTTGGCATATTTTGGACTTTCTTATTCTTATTTCATCAATTATTTATTTCTGAACTCTACCTGTTGCTTTAACAGCAATATAAATACCCGGTAGAAACACTATTCACGAGATTTTCACGAAAAGTGCCAGACTATACAATTTTCTGTTCTGAACTCATGTTTGACATCAGAATTGTCAAATTATGTCTCTAAAATCATTTTTCTCATTTAAGCCCTACCGATTAATTCACAAGACTGCAAATTCTCCGGTAGAACGCACTGTTCATAACATAGTCATGATTACAGTCAAAATACTCGGAATTTCTCACTGAATCTAATTATGGCATTTAAATCCTTAAATTAAACCTCTAATTAAGATTTACCATTTGGGGTCATTATAGAATCCCTCTTTTTCGGGTGTCGAATCGATTCATTCATGCATGTGACCCCACACTGGAAGCCTGTCAGGAGCCGTTCCTTGTCCATGCCTCTTTGCACCGGCGATCACTCCCCGCTAGTGCTTGGCCGCTTCAAGAATCAATGACTATCCTCACATACTAACACGATAATTTTTAGTGTGCTTTTTCCTCACTCGCACACTTCCCGGGAAAACTTCCCAAGAGGTCACTCATCCCAGAATTGCTCCAAGTCAAGCACACTTAACTGTGGAGTTCTTCCGTTCTAGGCTACTGAAAAGCAGATGCATCTTGTTAATATAGGTAGTACCAATTAATTCTTATAAGTTATCCCAAACTGTGTAGTCTCATACCTGCACAATCTTTGGAATCTCTCTCTTTCGGGTGTCGAATCGATTCATTCATGCATGTAACCCCACATTGGAAGCCTGTCAGGAGCCGTTCCTTGTTCGTGCCTCTTTGCACTGGCGATCACATCCTGAGCACTGACGAGGGCGGGGAGTGATCGCCGGTGCAAAGAGGCACGGACAAGGAACGGCTCCTGACAGGATTCCAGTGTGAGGTTACATATAGGGGTGTTAACGGGCCGAGCCGAGCTTTGATCTTAACGGGGCAAACCTGTATTTAAATGTGTCAGACTGGCCTTAGCTTGTTACCTGCTACGAATATAATATTAGCATGTGGCCTGGTTCATTTACAAAAAATAAAAGCTTGTCTTAAGCCTGTGGCCTGTTTATTTATTAAAAATAAAAACCTTACCTTTCGATTTGCAGCAATATTTAACCTATTAATCATGCACTCGTATGTATTTCTTGTAAGAAAATAATAGTTGTTTCTTTTATAATAAAAAAAACATATTAATATTAAAAAGTCAAAATAACAACGGCACATTTACTCTACATTACGTTGTTTTTCCTTAATTTTTTTTTAACAAAGGGGAAAGCAACAGAACTAGAAACAAAACAGAGTCTGGGGCAAGTAGTGCCCATCAAATCTCTAGCAAACAGCTCTCTGCAATCCATAGGGACTTCAAGAAAAAGTTGTAGATCCCAGGTGTCTAATAGTCTCCCTTTGGTTGCCAAAGCATCAGCAATTTACCTTCATCTTTTTTCTTTTTCTTTTTTAATCTTTCTTTTTCTACATCTTATATCTTCATCTTCATATCTCTTATTTCTTTACCAATTGTTGTTAGTAATTATGAAATATTGTTAGTAATTATGAAAAGTGACACTTACTGTCTCAAATGATTAATATAAAAATAAAATTTTTTATTGTATATGGGTCAGCCTCCAAAGCTTCAAGGTCGGGCTTGGCTATGGAAGCCTGAGGCCTTTTAAATAAAAAGGCTTTTGCATGAGTATAAGTCTGGGTCCAATAATTAAAAAAGACGAGCCGAGCCGGGCCAAAACGGGACAGGCCTAAGGCCCCTGATAGACCCATGGCCTTATATCACCCATAGTTACATGCATGAATGAATCGATTCGACACTCGAAAGAGAAGGATTCCAAAGACTGTGCAGGTATGAGACTGCACAATTTAGGATAACTTATAAGAATTAATTGGTACTTCTTATACTAACAAGATGCATCTACTTTTTGGTAGCCCGGATCGGAAGAATTCCACAGTTAAGCGTGCTTAACTTGGAGCAATTCTGAGATGGGTGACCTCTCGGGTAACTTCCCGTGAAGTGTACGAGTGAGGAAAAAATACACTGAAAAGTCTCGTGTTAATATGTGGAGATAATCATTGATTCTTGAAGCGGCCGGGTGTTACATGTTGATTCAATGTGGATGTATAAAAAAAATAAAAAATAAAAAGGATTCAATGTGGCCAGATAAACTACTAACATGAACCAAAAACGAATTTGTTTCTATCAAACACAGCCATTTTGGTTACGCTAAAAGTCATACCTGCGAGGGCCCATCTTTGTCCCAAATTAACAACTTAATGTGCCATAGTGATACTTCCGTTAGCCAAATGAAACCCCACTTAATTTCGGCATAATTTGCTTCACAAACTAATATTTTAGCGACTTAGTCTTAGGTTTCAAAAATAAAGAAAAGTAAATATTTTAAGAGAATAAAACTAATATTTTAAATATTTTATTGAATTTTTAAAATGCAAAGATTAATGTGAAATTAATGAAATTCTCCAGTACCACTACCGTTGTTTTACTCTAGTTTTTAAATACCAAGTCAGATTAAAAGTTAAAACTTTCTATCCCAACTCTTTATATGTTAATGAAAGAAGCAACTACGGAGGAAGTTGTCTTTAGGGGCCGTACTCCAATAACAATGTGGTTAGAAGAGGTTGTGTGAGGATACCTCCACATTATTTACTGAAAAAAGAAGGAGGAGAAGAAGCAATAACATGGTAGCCAAGTGGTCAAGACTCAAGACCTTGAAGTGAGATTATTATTATTATTTTATGTTGCTTATCTCCGTGAACATATAGTAAGCTTGGCTGCATCTCTCAACCCACATTGCTTTGCCCCTTTTGATATCATTTCCTAATAAACAAGGTCCTCGTGTAGTCCCATTTTATCCCTTTTCGGAATAACATAACCATTCTAGACAATCTTATTTATATATGTTGGCCTTTACTTGCTTCAATTTTCAGGTAATTCACAAAGTGGACTTCAAGTTTTTAGAATCATAGCATTATGCTTAGCTGCACCAGCTGCTATCTTTGCTGTTGTGATGGCAAGCTGTGTGTGTTACAATGATGGAATAGCCAATGCTCGCAGAAATGGTACTTCCCGGAGGTCTGCACCAGCAGCAATATCACCTCAACCTGCCATTGTTACTACGGGTCTGGATGAGTCAACCATTGAGTCTTATGAGAAGCTAGTAATTGGGGAGAGTCGAAGGGTTCCTGGACCCAATGATGGATCTTGCTGGATATGCTTGTCAGAGTACAACAGCAAAGACACTATCAGATGCATTCCTGAATGCAAACATTGTTTCCATACTGATTGCATAGATGAGTGGCTTCGCATGAACACCACATGCCCAGTTTGCCGCAACTCTCCCACCCCTTCTCCTGTTACTGTTATACATGTGTCCACCAATGTCATTAATTAATTAATGATTTTATCTCCTGTACATGTCATGTCTTTTAAGTGAATATCATATAAGTGAAAGTACCCGTATACTTTCTGAGGAGCTGGAGTTGGATACTTCTTTTCCTAGCTTTTTAAGTTGTTTGCTTGGTGTTTTTCAGAGTCTCTTGACGAGTCCTGTAATGAAATCGTCAGCAACATTTTTAAATATTTATCTCATGCATAAAGCTGACAAACATAAGGATTGTCGAGTTTCAATTGACAAAAAAACACATTGGAACTTACCATCCCTGGCCAAGACCAAACCGGAGCAAGCAACCAACCACCTTAATGGCATGTATAAAAAGTTAAAAAAAAACCATGTTTCCGTAAAAACATAATTCAGGTTACATAATAAGATATTATCTCAGAATTGTCAAATAATTACCTTTTGAAAGAAACAATTCTATATTAAAAAAAGAAGCAAATAGTTACTTATGTTACAATCCAACTTCCAATAGTCCTCTGTACAAGTAAAATCATTTACCATTTGGTATAAGGGCATGAAGATAACATCAACCACGAAACGATAGTGAAAACTAAAGTGTAACCATTTCTGTAACAAAATTCTTGGTCAGTATTCTTAAATAGTTAGGCTGGCTGAGAAGGGAACAGTGAAGGAAATCTCCACTTTAAGTTACAACTATGCTGAGTAGTTGGTAGACCATCATCTAGAAATATGACATAGAATGGGACCTACTGCAGCTTTGAAGTCATCATAAAACCTCTGCTCAGAAAACCTAAGGGCACGTTTCCTTGCAGTAGCAGCCATCTTAAGTCTCTCCATCTCTGGCATCATTATGATTCTCAAAATGGCATCTGCATATTCTTCAACAGTGCTAGCAAGAAATCCTGTTTGCTGTCCATCTTCATCTAATACAATGTCCATTTTTGGGCCAGCAGAATTATGGGCTGACAAACAAACATTGCAAGAATAATTAATACATGTAAAAGCACCCAAGATAGAGAAAATAAAGCTTATTTACCAAATGGAAAAATTGCATATCACACCCACCAATTGGGATGGCACCAGCAGCCATATATTCTACAACACTAATGCCAAAATGCTCATCTGTCATGGAATGGATGCCAGCAACGGCACCTGCTAAAAGTCCCACCAAATCTCTGTAGGATAATGCAGTGATCTAATATATTAGCAAGACAGCATTTAAAATGAAGGTTCTAAAAGTAAAAAATGTAACTAGAACAATTGATTCACAACTTCAAAAAGTGATCAACTAATTTTGATGAAAGACTAATCAGTCATTTATCTAGACTTCTTAATTAATTCAAATCCCAATTAAGGATCCATGCTGCTGACTTATTTTTTACTTTTATTGTGGTCAGGTGGTCTCCAAGCTATGTTATGTGCATCTCGACTAACACACCTCCTCAGTCCAGTCAAGGCCCATCGACACCATGACTAAAAAATTTGAATCAGTTTATTACAGAGGAATGACAACTATCATATGCCATTAACTGAGGAATAAAGGTATGCAATGTACCAGAAAATAATTTTTTTACTTTTTATTCTGCAGAGGAAGTTCTTTTTAGGATCATTAAAAAAAATCCAGTATGTAAAGTCACTGGTACTAACCTGTATGTTACATTCTTGTGAAATTCCACTTGTTCATTCACATTCAGCTCAATTGCTTTCATTTTTAACATTTGAAGTCTTTCCTCATCTGATTTATTTCTACAGCTACCCACAAATTGGAGCTTAGGTTTTGGCAAGCCAGAATCTAATCTCTTAATGGCTGTTGAAAAGGCCTCAAGCTGGAGACTGTGAGCCTACAAGGAAAAGAAAAATGTAAACTTGGTAAAATCAACAAAGGCCTAAATAAGCCAACAAAAACGGTTATACCTCCCCATTCACAAGTTTAGAGAAGTATGCCCACCTTCTCTGGTCGAAATTGTGCAACAGATATTATTAGAGGAATCTCAGCTGATCTTTCCAAAGGAAGCACCTGTTCATATTATTTAACTGTTAGAATCCACCAGTGATTACCACAATAGGCAAATCACACACACACACACACACACACATACATATATAGAGTAAATTGGAATCATCCTCATGTGTTTATAATTATCAGTAAATTGGCTTAAAGTAACAATTGTCTGGGATCTCAATAACAAGTGAAATATGGAAACTACTGAGTGACGAAATTAAATTCAAGTTTTGACTACATGTGCAAGGATAAGTTCTAATTTTTTTTGTAAATATACTGCTCCAGAGGAAAACACAGGAGATAAGAACCATGACAACCTTCAATGTCATAAAGCAACATGCAATCCAGGATAGTAATCCACCCGACCAAAAGTGACAATGAAGAGAGAGACTATTAGACAATATACCGACAACAATTGCAGGACAACAAAAAACCAGATTTCAAACCTGGAGTCCTGAAGTATCACAAGGAGGATAGACTCGCTTAATACGATCTGGAAATCCCCAAAGCTTTTCAATATGGGATTTGGTCCAAGATGAATTGACCATAGCTAGGTGTGCACAAGATCCTACAACCCCATACAAGTAGCTGAAGAATGTATAATAGATGATTTTGCACCGAGAAAGCCAAACACTGCCAGAAAATAACTTTCAGATTCCTAAAGCGATGGAAAAGAGGTAAGTAAAATAAAATGTTGCAAATTTATAATTGTTAAAGATTAAAGATTCATTTACAGGAATCATATAAGCTGTCTATAAACATCTCTTTTAGCTCATAACAGCTACAGTAAAAGCATAAAGATATAACCTGAGGTCTCTGAATCCCAGAATCTGTTAAAATTATGGAAATTTGGTACATATTGTAATATAGTAGTATGTATGAACACGAGACGTGCATACCTTTTTGCAATTAAGGCATCATTATTATACATCGAGCTGCGGTGACGAACACGAGACAGCATCTCTGAACTAATAGTAGGGTAATGTGTATAGCAAATAACTTTGCATCCAAACAACCTGGCAAGTGGATATGTAAAAGCATATCCACTTGTGTCAAAATAATATAAAGGGGTAAACTTGCACAAAGCCTCCCATGCAAGATACACAGAACCCAGACTTTGACCAATCATAGTAAAGTGTGGATAAGTGGTTTCTTCAATCCACTTTCTCTTGTACAAATGCACCACCTGAGATTTATTGATAAGAAAATAAGACACAGTTTATTTTAAGCTTCTTAACAAATCAAATGGATTCTAACACAATATTTAATCATCACATTTATCTTGTTCAATGGGTAAACCTAAAACAAACCTAACATATTTTGCAGTTCAGTTAAGCTGTTAGTTCAGTTCCTGTTGGCTGTTAGTTGCAGAGCAAGAGAATAGAATAACGAACTCAAACTGAAGCGTAACAAACCCAAAACAAACTTAACAGATCACAGCTCAGCAACTAACAGCTAAGAGGAACTGAACTAACAGAAGCTGAGATACAACTCAGCACTAACAGAACGAAAACAGAAAATGCAGGAGCAGCAAGACTGATGTGAGATCAGTCGCAGCAGATAAAAAACAACTAAATTACCAAAAAAATAAAAATAAAATAAAAGAAAAGAAAAGAAAACTACCTTTGGAGGAGAGAGGAGCGTGACACCGAAGCGATCGAGGGCACGCGCCATCAAGGATTGAGGCGTGGCATCGTGGTCTCCGGTGTAGACAAGGCAGTGAAGGTTAGGGTTTTCGTCTTGGATTGCTCTGACGGCGCACCATAGCACCCTTTCTCCGCCGCCGCCATCGTTGGTGTATGGATGGAAGAACCCGACGGCTCTTTTCCTGTTACGTCTGCCATTGATTGCGGCGAAAGAAAATCCAACAATTATGACAGTGATGACTGCAACGATGATGAATCCAATTGTGATCATCATCGTCAAGTGATCGCAACACACAGCTTGGCGTTGCAGACGCAGATAGAGAGATACGCACAGCTTCAACGTCGTTGAATGAAAATGGGTTTGGTAAAAAATGTAGGAAGTAAAAATAAAAAATAAATATTAATATTAGTATGCCACCAAACAAAATGTAAGAATAAGAAGTTATTTTTTATTATTATTTTAGATTTATGACTTTATCTGTTTATTCAACAGTTGAAAAATAAAAAAATAAAATAATTGTTTTTGATTTTAAATTAATCAAATGTCAACCAATCTATAGTAAGAGTAATAAGCTTAAAATAGTAGTAAACATAGATTTTTTCTAAAAAAAATTGTGTATTGAACAGTTAAAGAATATAAAATATTATACCTAAAAAAAATATATAAAATTAAAAAATGAAGATAATATTTATCTACTTGATATTATAAAATATAGTTACACTATTATTTAATAATGCCTTGAAAAATTATAAAAAAATTGATTTGTCACCGAGTCATTGTTTCATACTCAAATTTTATTTAATGATTTGTCAAAATATAAGATAAGTTGTTTGCAGTAAGCCCATTACGACATCATTTTATGGCGGAAATCGTGTTATTTTTGTAATTTTAATTTATTTTAGATTTATAATAGTCTTTATATTTATAATTTTTTAAGATTTCAATACCAAAATGACGTTATTTTTAGAATAAATGCAGATAACTTATCTGCCCCCTTAATATTATATAGGAAAAAAGGGTTTTGTAGCCGCATAACTATCTTATGTGATTTCTCTAAAATGTGTTCCGGGAAATGATTTTCAAAGTGGATTTTGTGGCATGAGATTTCAAAACAACCAATGAAAAGTAAAAGGGTTAATTTTTTTTTGTAAAGTTACTTTAGATAAATTTTCCGGAGTAAGTGATTTTAACTATGTCTTATTAGTAATATATAGTTATAATAATAAAGATATCTTTTTCCCTTCCCTCACACATTGTCGGTTGACATGGTAGAGGGAGTAAAATAATTAGAGGAATGTTATACTTACAACCTTTTTATTTTATAACCTCTTACAACCATACCTTAACATCGTTGATTTCCACCAATCAACGGTTATCATTTATTGTGAACTAATAATTAATTAATGAGTTTAATTTGCAAAAATCATAATCGTTAATTGATGGAAATCAACGGTATTAAGATATAGTTGTAAGAGGTTGTAAAAAAATAAGTTGTAAATATAACCCTTCTCTTATAACTATATCTTAACGTTAAAACATAATTAGAATGGTGAAGGGCTAAACCTTTTACGCAAAGTAAAATTAAACAAAAAACTACTTCCTATTGACTGAGAGGTTCACCATGATTTATATATTTGTAAAGAGATTGATTTTCCAATTCCAATCTATAACCTTTCTATCACAAAAGCAACTATCACAATCGATGAGTTTAACAAAAATTTAGCCTAAGGAAACCATTATCACTAGACATTTTTTACACACTGCTGTGTTTACATATGCCATATAGTTGTTGTAGGTAATAATCTCAAACACCACTTATGTGCACACACTATAAGCTATGATGATGTTAAACACGCACATCAACAATTTTTTTTCTTAAAGCTACAACAGTACACAACACTCTTCAAGTCATTTGAGTAGTGAAATCTGGCTCAGCTGGCTTCTGAGGCAGGAATGGCATTAATCTCTGTGTCTGTGGCAATCTGTTGCGTTTGCCACTTCGCAAGGGCTTTAATGCATTGGATGCAAACCTTGATGCATATACTGTGGCAACAAAGCTTGGTGAGGACCCTTCCTCATTTTCATAAGCATGTTGTAGCCTCTCTTCTGCTTCACGTAATGACCTCTCATTCTTCTTTTTCCTGTTTCTACGCCAAGCTGCTTGTATGAAACATGCAGCCCATGTCCTCCATTGCAGGGAATAGAACCTGTGCCAACATTGTCATGATTGTGGTTATGAAGCATATTTTTTCTTCTAGTTTGGAAATTCAAGTGTGAGAGTGTTTGTTAAGAATTAACTAAATAAGGACTATATAACCAAAAAGATCTATAAATTTAGGGGCGTTTGGTAGAGCAGAATTTTTTTTATCAGGAAATTACAATTATAGCGAATATGGTGGGAAAGTGAGTTTTATAAGAAAATTAAAAAAAAAAAGTTGTTTGTTAGGCTGAAATATTACCGGAAAAATTGTTTAAGTTTCCTAAGTCTATGTTTAGTTAAAGGTAAAATATTGCTGGGAAAATGAGATGAAATTACGAAAGTAACCCTTGACTAGATAATATTGCACAGTACATGAATAGGGTTAGAAGAGGGTCATTTTCGTCATCTACTTTGCGCTCCTTTTTCCATTTTGCCCGTAATCTCAAAATACCATCTTCGAAGTGGTATTCTTAAAAAGTGTTTTTCATCACAATTTCCCAAGAAACGAGAAATGATGGGCAAATCAGTTTACTCGGTGAATTTTTAAAAAACTTGTACCAAACATAGACAACTTGGAATACCCTTCTCATATTTGCACAAAAAAACTCCTACTAGACGCCTCCTTAATCTTTTAAGATTTTGGGCTAAGATGTGGCGTAAAATCCACTTAGGGTTTGAGTTTTATTTAGCCCATTCCCATGATTATGATGATTCCTATCACTGTAAGGTTGGTCCTCATATACTAATTAAAACTACTATTATTGCTAACATGTGTTTAACATTGTTGTCTATCCAATCCAAGCTTGTTACAATGAATTTGATGGGATGATCTAAGCAAACTACTCTCAGAATCTAAACAAAATCCATGATTTTAGATTACTTCTGATCCTTTTTTTCTAGCGTGGACTGCCTCTAAAGTCCATTGGATGTAAAGATGCATTATAAAAGTTGAAACATATAGCAAGCCTTACTTGAAAGTGTGCTTGAGCTGTTTGCTGTTTATAAGACGTCGAAATTGGGAAGCAACAAGCTTCAAGTCATCAGGCATGAGAGCAAAGGCTTCCACTTCTGATATAGTTTGTACTGTTCTTGTTGAAATAGGTAGATTTGAGGTGCTGTTGGGATCCAATGCCCATGTTAAGAGCTCTTCTCCACAAAAGTCACCAGCCTTGAGCTCAGAGGAGTTGAAGAAACCAGTTCTTCCACCATTTGTTGTGGTAGTGGCAAGTTTTCCACGCATGATGAAGAGCATTTCATCAACTGGATCTCCTTCACGAACAATGTCACTTTTCTCTGTGTAAAGTACTGGCTTCAGTCTATCACACATTGCATCCAACAACTGTTTATCCATGTTCTCAAACATTGGCACCTAGAGCAATATATAAGAACATGAAATGTTTCATTACACATATACAAGTATTATAAGTAGGAGGGAAAAGAAAAAACCAACTGAATGGAAAGATGATTATTATGGATGGTACCTACTTTTATAAGTAAATCTAAGCAAAGGTGACTCTTTATGTCCCTTCTGAGATCTTTAGGGAGGTTTCGAATTAATGTCTCTTCCTCAACACCCCTATTTTCTTGCCATTTGTATTGTTCATACCTTCTAATTCTTTCCTTCAAGAAGTCAGGTAGCATACGGTGGGACATCCACTGTTCTGCATCCCTTCTTTTGATTCTCATCTCTTCAACTCTAACAGCTGTAGATTGTAGATATTTCTGTAACAATAATCCAACACAACCCATGAATTCATAAAATGAGAGGAGTGGGATGTAGCTGGCTTTTTTTAACACACAAAATTGATGAAAATTTGGTTTCAAATAGAAGGCATGGAACCATTGTATTTGTTGAGATATATAAAATCATTAATGTAGCCTCACCCAACAGCTTAAGCTATATAGCTGTGTGTGTGTGTGTGCAAGATCCATGTCATGTCTATGATCTCATCTCCTTGTCCTGACCAAGAATTACCTGCATGTTTCCAATAAGTAATGCGAACAGAACCAATCCAAAGACAGCAATGAAGATAGCAAAGATTATCTCCCCAACATAAGTACTTGTCTGTAGGTTTTGCCCAACAGAACTGCAAAAGAGGACAAAAACTATGAATTTTGGAATGCTTATATCCCCCATCTTCAAATAGATTGTACAAAGTTTTCGTTTATAAGATGTTACAAACACTAACTAATGATAAATCCATAGAAACATTTGTAACAAAATTAAGAACACAATGACTTACAAGTTCCAAAGTTCATTAAGAATAGAAAAGATCATTTACCAACCTTACATTGCGCAAACCCCACCAAAAGCAGTAGAAGAACTTATGAGGAAAATTTGTAGTTGATTCTACCACACGAGACTTCAGAGCTTGTAAAAATATTCCAAAATTGAAAACTGTGAGGTCTTCTGTTTCATCAGGATCAGTGTAACGACAAGAATTATTGAGAAGTGATAGAACAATAGGATTGCCATATCCACAGCTCATGTAGGAATCATGAGAGAATCTAGTATTCTTCAACTGTCTGCGCCAGCACCGCACCTCTGATTCTACGGAAAATAGATACCAGAAAGCTCCAACCACCTGGTATGCCACACGTTAGATATATAATAAAATCATTCGTGTGTCTTTTCCCAACAGCTTAAACTTTTAGGAGAATTCGTTCGTGACACCACATGCGCTTGGTGATCACAAAACTTAGCATGATTACTAGGAACATAGATTACAAAATAAGCTTACATGACTTGCTAGCATATAGAGAAAAAGATTATAAGCAGCTCCAGCCCATGCTGTCTCAGTCAATATGCCAGAAGTGCTTGTTACTTCTTTGAACATAGGATAGATCCGTAGAAGTCTTGGCACATACTGAGTTATTATTACATACTTCAACAAATCCTTTGCCGCAAGTGGAACTGAGCCTTCTGGTATTGGAATGATAGATAAAATGACCATCTAAGAAAGAACACATTAAAAGTGTTAACACATTAAAAGTGTTAAAACAACATCAAATTACATCAAAATCAATTGAAAATTATTATCACATATCTACCATCTAAGAACACATTAAGAGTGTTAAAACAACATCAAATTATGTCTTTCACATCAAAATCAATTGAAAATTATTATCACAGTTGCCTTTATTTTGGATACTAAATGGTGGTACTTGTCATAGGAAAATACCAAAAGGAGTATATTACCCTTTTTTTCCACTGCATTACATTAAAATTATTCCATCAAAAAGGTTAATTATATATTTAGGCTTTTGAGGTAAACAACCATTAATGGTTCAGACTGATATGTCTAGTGATTCCTTGCAAAATATGGTTTATGGGGTAGTAAGAGGGAGATACCTGAGGAATTGGAATAATTGATAGAATGTCAATGATGAAGTAAGAACTTAAGTATCTCATCACTATGGTACAAGGATCTTCAACAAGCTCACCCCTTCCAAATACACGAGAAGAAGGGGCAATAAACCCGGTTCGAAATTGAAAGATGATGCGAAGAATGTAGAAAAGATCAAAGAATGTGCGAAGAACACTAGCAGTAATCTTCAATGTTCCATCCAAATCAAGGCATTTTCTGTTGCCATCAATCACAGGGATGTAAAGGAACAGCGGGTCCACAGAGATTGCCATCACACAACTGATTACAAAAATTTTGTTCCATTTCTGAAGTAGTGGCCCCTGTGGATCAAGAACATTGATCCTAGAAGCCATCCTTTTGATTGATACATCACTCACAGGACTTACACTTGGCTTAACTTTTCTTTTGTGAAATCCATCAGTAATAGGATCATTTTCAAACCTGGACAGAAACATAAACTCAGTTAAGTATCTTGAGGTAAGAACCAGGTATATGTAATTAGCATCAATACTTAATTTCCAACAATAACAAAACTCATAAGATCAAATCTCCTTAGAGGCCACTTCAATATCTTAGTAACATGATCATATTTGAATTTGTAATTTCTCTGTTTGGTGTCAATTTGTCATACATTAGAGAAACATATTCTAAAATAGGTAAGTTTCACTTTCTTTTCTTTTTCCTTTTTTAGAAGAATCATTAAAATGAGCCTTTTTTTCTTAATGAAGGATATGAATAAAATATTTTTCTGGCACAACAGGATATGAATAACTAATGCAGCAAATGTAATTCTAAATATGTGCAAAGAATGTGCTAGAATCAAAAGTACAGAATGTACCAAAAATAAGAATAAACACAATATGTAGCTAAACCAGGCTTGAGCAAACAAACCTCACAGATTTTTGTCCCTTTGAAGTCATGATTAAGCTACTTCAACATCAATAGAAGATTCAAGCCTGCAAAATCCAACTACAAAATTTCAAACTTTCTCACTTCAAAAATTCTAAATTAACTAGAAAAGAAAAGGGTAAACTATTTATGACTTTTCTTTAATTTTGTTACCAAGCCACCATTATTTAAATTCTAGACTCAGAATACCTCTCCAAGTCTAAGATTCAGTACGTGATGCTAGGCTATCAAATCATTTGCCAATTTTTTATTTTTATAAATTTATAAGTTATAAACGGAAAAATATAACACTATCTAGAAGCTATCAAAGACTCAAAAATTTATTTAAAATAATCAAGTCAACTAAAGTCAATCTCCATAATGAAGTACTCAAAACCCAAACCAACTTTAAACAGTAAATGAATTTGTGAATAAACCACAGGACAAGGAAATATAAAGAGGAGGGGTTGACTTAAACAATATGAACCACAGTAACAAATTTGGTAGAAGCTGAAAGGTTGTTTGTTTAACTTTGGTGTGATATTGTGAAGAGTAGAAGGAAAAGGGAACACCAATATTAATTAATATCTTAACTATGCCAAGGTTGCTTGGTAACAACCTGAGTAGTTCAAAACTCAAAAAGAGCAAAAACTTTACATGCAGAGTAGTAGAAGAAGCATTCAGAGAAAGATTTTCATGGCAACTATGTTCATTGTTCACGAAGTTATGAGAGTGATGAAAGAGAAAGAGAAAGAGGTGTGTGGACTATGAACAATGTGAAGAGAGTCTAAGTCAGCTTGGTAAACGACAAATAAATAAAATCATGTTAGTTCTGTTACATGCAAATACAATGCGAAATAGTAAATACGACCCCACCAATGGTATGGTATAATCTTTTTTTTAAAAAACCTTTTATTGCATTATTCAACGGTGATTAGATAGGTAGTAAGATAGTAATAAAAAAATTTAGTAGTAAAAATATTCTCTCTCTTATATTAATTATGGGATATTTGATATGATATTCTATCTACCTTTTACTGCTTATTTTGACTGTCACTCTCCAATACGGTTAGATCAGAATCTTAATTAATATTTATCTTTCTCTCTCCTTTTTAGATTATGATCTAACGGTATTGGAGAGTGTAAGAAAAGGTAGGCAAAAAAAAAAATAGATAAAATAATCTATCCCTTAAATTATTACCTGAAAATTAACTAAATTTAAGATTAGTTATTGGGAAAATAAATAAATAAGTTCTATATAATTGCATTATTTGAAAATTTCAATTTCATTTTTCAATTATTTAAGAGTTTAACCCTTTGTAATTACTTATCAACACGTGATTATATAATAGAGAGAGGATTCAATTATTTCACAAATAATCTTTAGAATACCTAGTCTCTTATCATTAATTTTATTTTTATTTAATGACTCAAATTATTCTAGTAACAAAAAAAGTAAACATTCTTACATTGATAGAGAGAGAAATAAAAAAATAAACATTAATTAAGACAGATATTTTAATTATTAATTTTAATAATTATTTTTGAAAATAGTATTAATAAATACATGAATCTAAGTTGTTCATAGAAATTATAATTTTATAACATTTAATTTTAAATATATGAAAAAAAATGTTAAGTTAATAAAATATAATTTTAGTGAATAAAGATATTTTGTTATGAGATTAACTTATAAATTTAAAAAAATATGCTTTCAAATAATATAGTTTGATATATCTTAACTATTTAAAAAAATATCAAAAACTTTGCTACATTCATTTTGAAGAATATTATATTTATATTAAACTTTTTAAATTAAAAAATATTGCGATATTATATACATTATAAATAATATAAATCATATCATTAAAATTTATCATATGAAAATATAACCTTATAATATAGATGAACATCACAACTCATAAATATTTGTAATGTTAAAATAGTGTTTTAAAACTCTTTTTAAAAAAAAAATTATAACTTTAGATAAATATTATAGATTTATATATTTTTAATAATGATGATTTTAAATTAATTATTAGAGTGGATAATTAAAATATCTCTCATTATTAATGTTTAGTTTATGATTTCTCTCCTCATTAATCTAAAAATATCTTCTTCTTCTTTTGTAAAATACTATTATTATCTTTATTTATCAATAAAATAATATAAATTTAAGAATTACATAAAAATAAAATTTAATGATAAGGGATTAAGTTAGACTTAATTACTTCTAAAATAAATAACGTGCTTGGTTCAAGGTAAAATGAAAACAAAGTTGCCTATGGTCTTCTTCATGAGATTATTTATTGTGGTCCGGGACCACCGTTCTTTTGGTGGTCTCTTAATGTAAATAGAAGGGTAAAAGTGAAAAAGAGAAAAAATAGCAGAGGTAAAGGTGGAAAAGAGAAAAAATAGCAGAGTTAAAAAAAAAAAAAAAAATTGATGTTGTGAAAGGAAATACCGAATTATTGGGTGGTCCTAGAGCATAAAACATATTTCTCTTCTTCTCTACCAAGAATGTTGGTCAACACAGTCATAGAGGTGTAACATAAGTAAGCGCACGTGATATAGAATCACTTCCATTTCAACCTAAAAACTTAAATATGAGGTGAGAGTTTACTCCTTAATAATCAAGGTGGGGTGAGGTCTAAATGGCTAAGTCCATCAACATCACAAGGCGTGTTAATGGAGAAGGTATCAGGGAAGTACTGATCAAGAGTTAATGGGGTGGGGCAAAATGGAGTAATAAGGGTACGGGTGGAGAGTGCACATGGAGAAGAAGAATAGGAATAAGGTTGAAGATATTTTTATGAAATCAGACTAATATTAGTATATTACATTAAAAATATTATGTTTAAGTGATTTCATGTATTAAGATATTTTTTTATTTGAATATATTGGATATATTAGAATTGTGAATAACTAATATAAACTTTTTTTATTGAACAAATGATCTTAAATAAAGTTTTATAATTTATATGTTAATAAATTTGAAAAAAAAATAGTCATTTTATACAATTTATTTAATGATTTGATGTTTTTCATGTTGTAAGAGATAAAATTGTCTCCTATACATATAAAAGTGTATGGGCCCATATGAAAAGAAAAGAGAGAAAAATGTAAGGAGTCTAGGCCCCTTAACCAGAGGTCTCGAGTTCGAGCCCTGAGAATAGAAAAAAGGATTTGGGAGAGTCACCCCCGAAAGGGTCCGACGATGCTCGATGGAGATTAGTTTTCGATTACGGCTAGAGGATACCTTTGAATTTATTCAAAAAAAAAAAACATGAATCCTATACATTTTTATGTGTTAATGGGAGATATATTTATCTCCTATAAGCTATAAGATAAAAACCATTAAACTCTTTATTTCATTATAAGTATGGGTTTTATAATTCTCATTTAACAGAAGAATTGAAATTTTCATGTTATACCCTAAAAAGCATGTGAAAAAATTGTATGTAATTTTTTCTAACCATATGTCAGCACGGAAATTTATCTGTAGAAAAATTTGAATTCTCATGTTAAATGAGAATTATAAAACCCTTATAAGTATATACATCTCATTTTACATACATGCAATTCTTTATGAATTAAATGCAATTCTCACAATTTGTCAGTGTACTTGTATGTGGATAACACAAGTTTGAGATCCGAGAAACGCATTTGTTGAGAGAGGGGAGTTCTTAACTGCTCTAAACCCTCAGAATTAGTCCTAAAGGATGAACCGTTTAGTAGAAATATTAACCAAAAAAAAGGTCTATTACCTTCGCTCTCTCTTTATTTTATTTTATTTTTGGAAATACCTCTCTTAAATTCAATCTGCATCTTACTCGATGTGGTAGTACCATGCTTTGTGCTCCATCCACACATTGACACAGTGCACGTACATTACATTAATTAATAGGGTTTTATAAGAGTTATGTCGTAGGAAAAGTGATCGTGTGATGTTATAGAGATTCGTTTTGCGTGCCAGAGTTTTTTTTTTTTTGCTGCGGGCCCCACTAAATATTGTGAGTGTAGGAAAAATTTTCTGATCATGTTAAATGATAGATGATAAACCCTAATTAATAACACAAAAATGCAAATATTTTAATAAGGGTCGCGTAATCTTATTATCCCCACCTCATAATAAAGTAACGTTGTGCACTTTTTTAATAACTTATAAATATCAAAATTAAAAACAAAATATTATTTTATTTCAAAAAATACATGGAATAAATTTATATATGTCAAGGTGATTAATTTAAATTTTCCGTAAAGAATTTAAATAATTTACATAAATTATAAGTTTAAACCTTGATCGAGTGAATAAGAGGTGCATGCTGCAAAACATGCTGCACTGAGTTGCATGATTGATTTGCTTTAACTTTCAGTCATAATAATAATTGCTTTACCTTTCAGTCATGTCTTTTTTGTACTGTGATCTATGGCCCATCATAAAGTGAAAAGGCTCCACTTTCTCTTCTTCGATCTGTATCCTTGGCTTGCACTCTTAAAAAATCTTGCTGAGGCTTCAATAATTGTTTTTTTTTTTTTTTGGATAACTTCAATAATTGTTGTTGATTATATTTAAGTTTGATCATCTTCTCATAAGGTTCTTCACTTTTATGGCACAACATTTATTACACATATCAAACTTCATACCTTAGTAAGCAATAGTTATAAAACTTGATATGGATGAACCTCAAGAAAATATGAAACAAGACAAAAAATAAAAAGATATACATGAACAGGACTTGTTTGTTACAATCTTTTTCTTACTTTATGACTTGTCTCCATGCATTAGGTGTTTGATATAACAATTGACATGAAAAGGAGAATACAAAAGAAGAAAGAAAGAAAAAACAGCAAAGTTCATCTCCATTATGCGCTACCACGTGTTTCCCCGTCAAATCTTTTTCTGTGCTTTGAAGGATTAAAAGATGGGTTTTATATTTATCATGTTAAATGAGAATTGAAATATCATGTTGTAGAGATAAAAAATATGTGGGACCCATGTGTTAGAAAAAATTAGATGTAAGACCCATGTCAGCACGGAAATCGAAGGGTGTGATTAGATTTTACGTAGTGCATGTTATCGGTTTCCCTGATCATCAAGTTTTTGGATTAATTTATTAAGGGAGGTTATAGTTACAACCTTTTTTTCTTACCATCTCTTACAACCATATCTTATCACCGTTGATTTCCGTCAATCAACGGTTATCATTCTAGCAAATTAAACTTATTAATTAATTATTAATTTACAATAAATGATAACCGTTGATTGGCGAAAATCAACGATGATAAGATATGGATGTAAGAGGTTGTAAAAAAAATGTTGTAACTATAATCTTCCCCTAATTTATTTGTTTTTTAAAAAATCTTAAATAATATCTCCAAAAAAAAAAAATCTTAAATAAGTAATTTTTTATTTTTTTTAAGTTAAAGTTATTTTCAAACAAGCTACTGAAGTCATATAACAAATAATTTCTTAACATCAAAGTATCGTGATAATAGATAAGTTTCTAAGATGCCTTTCACTTTCAATGGTATAGTGGCTACCAACCATGCCACTCTTGTTATTTTCAAACTTTAGTTCTTATAAAGTAAAAGTACTTGTGAAGACTGAAGAGTAGCTAGCTCAAGTAGTTAACAAGTAATAGTTGAATTACTAAGCAGTTAAGTGATGGGTTTTATAAGAGTTATGTTGTAGGACAAGTGATTGTGTAATGTTATAGAGATTCGTTTTGCGTGCCAGAATTATTTTTTTTTTTTGCGGGCCCCACAAAATGTTGTGAGTGTAGGAAAGTTTTTCTGGTCATGTTAAATGATAGATGATAAACCCTTAAGTGATATACTAAAATGCTTAACTTAAATGATGAATAGTTAATGGGATTACTTTGGAATCAAAAATAGTTTACTTGAACTCAAATGTAGTCAAAGTTAAGAGGTGCCTCCAGTACCACTAAATGTGTAGAAATCATATGGCAGAGTTGCCTTTGAACACGATAACAAAATAAATTCTTTCAATGAAATAAAGATACAAGCTATTTGACATGATATTTCGAATTTGAGTCATGGGTATGCGTTAAAATCTTAATAGGGAGAGTTTTGCCCTTTTTGTGATTTTACCTGTCTCGACCGGATTAATCGATCGATGAACCAGTAAATAAATTTAAAAAAAAAAACACAAACCTTTGTGTGGGATCATTCTCACCAATAGTTTTGAAATATACATATTTTTCTTTCATGTGTTGCATTATTTATATTTTGGGAAATAATTATTTTATGTCATATAAGATAGTTGTCTTGTGCCCATTTTTTCTTTTCATTTTTTTTTAAATTGTGGACCTCACAGCTTTGTTTCACCAACATAAGATACTTATCTTATGTGACATAAGATTAATAACTCCCTTAAATATTTTTACTTAATAATTAAAGATTTTGGAATAATTTAAATTATACTACCTCACACAAGAGCAAATGCTCCCTCACTTTTATGCTGAAATTTAACTTTCATTTAGAAAATTGAATGTAACAAATTAAGATCGAACTTTAGGTCATATAGTCATAAAGATGTTAACATGTACCAACTAATTCAAAAGTTTAGCATATTGAGTGAAAAGATATAAATAATTTTAGGGCTATTTGTTTCTTCTTTTACGGGAAAAAGGAATAGTATTTCTGCCCAAACATAAATTGTGGGACCCACAAGTCAAAAGAATTAAAAAATAAATATTAAACATCAACATTAAAAACTTGTGTCAGTTGGAAGGGTGTTGTTTTCTCCCGTGACTTGAGAAAAACAACACCCATAATTTTATGTCTAAAATGTTGATCACCAGTATACTTTGTTTCCTTTCAAAGTCTAAAACTTCTTTGTTGCAGGTTTAAGCTATTCCTTTTCTCTTCTTCTCAGCAACCCATATCCTTTTTTTCTGAATTTTTTTTGTTCTGTTTTTTTTTGTTTTATCATCCTATTGTTCAAGAGCGGCTAGTTTAACATAGCTAGCTTCGGGGTTTCATTTTGTTAATTCATTAGACCAGAAAGCATGTGAAGTTGATTCCTCCATTCATGGTTAATTTTCACATATAAATAGTGATGATTTCATGGTGAAAACAAATTAGATATTTTGGCCAAAGGAACATGACAAGAACCACTTACATCTAAGGCGGGTGGTAGTCCACGTTTTTAAATGCACACAAAATAGATAAAAAAAATCCTATTCCTCCAATTCAAAGAATTCATGTAGATGAAATTAAACGAGTACTGTTTTATTTTTGGGAAAAGTTCACCGGTATGGTTTATCCCAGAATCACTTATGCCTTATGATTTTTTTTTATCACATATGTCCCTGTGATTTGAAAAAGTAAAAAAATCACAGGGATGATAAAAAAAAAACATACCCTTTTGCAAATCACAGAGACACATGTGATAAAAAAATCATAGGGGTATAAGTGATTCTGCAGTAAATCATAGGGAATTGGTGAACTTTTCCTTTTATTTTTTTATGTCTTCATATATCTAAGTTTATAAATTGGTAATGTAAAGAAACTATCTCATCTAAAAACTTAAGCTGGTTGATCCTACGTTAATAATTTTATATTTTTCTAATAGCCAACTACTTATAAGGATGATATTTTTCATGTCACGTAATATATATTTTTTCATTTGTGTCATTGTATTCTACGGCGTTTTTATATCAAATACAATTTGTAAATGTTTATTATTTTGATATAATGTATATTGATTTTACAAATTTTTTAGTGAAGTATGATGTGAGAACCGTTAACTGTTATTACATGAGAATGACGAGAGAATATTAAGTGATGATGGGGATGCTCTTGTCCTGTGCTCAGCTAGCTACATTTAAGGTTTTTCCAAAAAAAAAGGGACACGTTGAATATGAGGAATATTCATTGTCACTCTAGGAATATTCCATCCACGTGGGCTCACTGTTTTTACCTCATACCTCAACCATATAGAGGCATTTTGCGCATTATAATGTCATTTTAAAAAAAAATATTAAAATAATTCAAAATCCATAAAAGTTATCAAAATAATGTGTTCAAGTCTCCTATAGAGTGGGTGCGTGTTTCGGCATTGGTTGAGCTTGAACCAACGACTGTCAAGTGTGTTCAATCTCTGTATACGGTTTAACCGTGGCTAAATCATATGTATTCATCTCATATTCTCATGCATAACTGTTTAGATTAGCCTAACAAATAACTCACCTCCCCTTAACGAAACTTAATCACAATTTGCGCCATGGTTATCACTTGGTCTATATCTAGACGATGTAATACTTCTTTATAACTCATATTTGAATACTTCCAACATATACATGCACAAGTTCCCTACACAACTTGAAAGCATACCTACTCAGTACATGTTTTACCGTATTATTTTGATAAAAATATTCAGTTTTGAATTATTTGGATATATTTAAAAAAATATGACATTGAAATGGATACAAATCTCTTCCATGAGATTTGAAACAGAGTTTTTTTCACGAATACAATGTTGATTTTTTTTTTTTTTTGGATAACAATGTTGAAAATTTAAATATGCGAATACTAGTTTTTCCTACTTTTGGGTTTCCTCTGACCAACTAATAAGTGATATCAAAACTAACGATTTGTTTATAACAAATATTTGACGAGGTTTGTTGGTAGGGTTAGGGTTTCTGTCTAACCCATGTTCTCATTATTGTCATTTATTGCTTTAGCCAATAATAGAGAGTTCTCATGCATTCAAGTAACCACGTGGCACTAGCTATAACAATTCCAAATGGACAAAATGTCTTTTTAATATTATTTTGATAAAATGTTTTTATTTAATATTAATCTGATCAAAATGAACCCCTTGCACCTTGCACTTTCAGCAGCAAAGGAGATACAGCTCGCAAAAGAGTTTTTATCTTATTATTATAAAAATTATTTGGGTGATTTTTTTATTTATTTTTTTGAATAAATTACAATTATCTTCCCCAGCAATCTTATTTGAACCGGAAACATTCACATCATGATGAGCCTAACTCTTTCAAATGAGATTTTTCACATTCACGATGACTTAAACCTAAAACCTTACTTAAGCGAAATTAAATATGTACCACTTGAAACAACATCCACTTTATAGATGCCTTCTTTTACCTTCATTTCATAACAATAAAAACCCTAATAAATTAACGGACACTAGATGAGCTAGCTAATGGAGATACCATCCTTTTGATACAATACACCACAATATAAACCCTTAACAAGTGACGACAGTAGCATAACTACTCATCCAATCCCATTGTTAGGTTTTTGCAAGGTAATGGTGAAGTTTGTAGTATCTATAGTACATATTTTAACGAGTTTCATGAATATGTGGTGGACTACACCATTCTCATTTTAGGTTGCTGCTAATAAAGCAAAAGTTTATTTGTTACTACTTTGCTCATAAGGAGAATATTGATAACCTATAAGGAGAATGACAATATAGCTTGGGTGTTTATAAAGTGGAATATCAGTTAATCATAAGAAAATTCTTAACTAAACTAGTTTGGCCAATAGTTAATTGGAGTCAAACCACCCAAATTATTTGTCATCTATCTTGTTTATGTCATGTCTGGGAAAGATTAATTTTTCTCAATAAGAGCTTTTTTGTCCACTCTAATTAAGTGAAAAAGGGCACCTAACCATGCTATTATTAATGAACTTCAGTCATGCATGTCATGATGCTATAACCGTTGGGGTGACAATGAAATATAATGTTGCTTAATATATGTTGAGATATATAAAACGATTAATGTAACCTCACCCAACAGGCTTTTGGGTTGAATTAGTTCTTTACATGGTATCAGAGCCTCGTGTCCCAGATTCGATCCTCGCCGCCCCCACTTTCTTTCAAGTGGAATTTCTTTGTTCGCAAAAATAGGTGGGTCTATGCATTGTCCACCCTTCAAACCCAATGGGCTCTCGTGTGAGGAGTGTTGAGATATATAAAACCATTAATGTAATCTCACCCAACGGCTTAAATTTTTGGGTTGAAATGATTCTTTACAAGTGAAACTCTGAAGTAGAAATCACATCAACCTTTGCACTGACAAAGATCCAACCAAGATATAAAAATACATATCCAAATGCATCAAATCAATTACATCCTAAACACAGTCCCAAACTTTCCTGATAAAAGATTTCTCAAAAAGAATACAAAAGATTACCACTACAGGCAACAATTGACATTCTATCAGGGTGCCTAACTGCCTACACTTGGGTAACAGTAAAAGCCTGTATGCCAAGTAAGCTAGATGACATTTATTAATCCTAATTTTTCCTAACCTAACGATTAACGTGAAACATGCAACTTGCCTCACCTTAAGATTTCTCCTCGTCTGATTGAGAACATGGGGGCTCAGAATTAACAAAGAAGTCATCCACTGAAATAAAAAACAAAGGTATCTCTATTAAATCAAACTTGCACTTAGCAGAATTTCCAGGTATATTCCAGCATTATGTGGGAATATGTTGCCATTTCAGAAACCACATTCCACACAAAAATTCTAACTAAAAAGAAAAAAAAAACATTTTTATTATTTAATATATATATATATATATATATATATATATATATATATAGAGAGAGAGAGAGAGAGAGATCAGGATATTCTTATACCGGTATACCAGTATACGAATACGAAGTCTTACACTCAATCTTAATCATATTGACCAATGTGTATCCAATGGCTCACATAACTAAAAAATTAGAGTCGTTAGATATAAGTGGGATCGACGGTCAAGATTGAGAGTATAACTTACACCGGTGTAAAATGATCCTAACCCTATATATATATATATATATATATATATATATATATATATATATATATATATATATATGGGAAGGTTATACTTACAACCTATTTTCGTTTACAACCTCTTACAACCATATCTTAACTGTTGATTTCCGTCAATCAACGGTTAAGATTTTTGCAAATAAAACTTATTAATTTACAATAAATGATAACCGTCGATTGGCAGGATAGGGTCGTAAGAAATTGTAAATGAAAATAGGTTATAAGTATAACCTCCCCCATATATATATATATATATATATATATATATATATATATATATATATATATATATATATATAGAGAGAGAGAGAGAGAGAGAGATCATTTGACTTATAAGTCTTACTCTCATCCTAGCCGTTGATTTCCGTCCATCCAACGGTTATAATTTAAGAAGTTATATTAATTAATTAATTATTAATTACACTATAAATGACAACCGTTGATTTCCGTCCATCAACGGCTGAGATGGGGAGTAAGACTTAAAAGTATTACTCTGGAGTCAAAAGAACCCTCCCCATATATATATATATATTAAAGCCATATAGGGTTCGTTTTGACTGCATATAGGGTTCGTTTTTTCTGTAGTCAATATAGATAAGTTATTGATAAGTATTAGCATAAAATGTATAGGGGCTTTTATGTAATTGTACAGAGGGGCTTTTATGTAATCTTGTTGCCTTTGGTTGGTTTGTTACAACCGTGTAACTGTTTGTTACACGTGTCCTCTGATTACTTTGCTTGTGCTTCGTGTCTTGTGATTGCTTCTCTGATCTATAAAGCAATCACACGTGTATGTACTGATCTTATTATTCAATATACAATCTTCTCGATTCTTCTTCTCTCTTCTCGATCTTCTTTTCTTCTTCTCTCATCTTTCTCTCAACCTTCTTTGATGGTATCAGAGCTCTCTTCCTGAGGGCCTGATACAAGCTTCCCATGACTTCCGCTTCGTCTTCTCCATCACAGTCTGCAACCGGAAACGCGTCCATGGAGAATCGTCCATCTTCGTCTTCTCCGTCACTGTTCAACCATCAGATCTCTGTTAAGTTGACAGAGAGCAATTTTCTTCTTTGGAATCAGGTTGTAGAACCTGTGATTACTTCTCACCAACTCCATCATTTTTTAGTTAATCCTAAAATACCTCTTCAGTACGATTCTGAACAAAATCGCGTGGATGAAGCTGTAAATCCTCAGTATACAGAGTGGCTGCGTCAAGATCAGATGCTTCTCTCCTGGCTTCTGTCTACTATTTCTGAAGATATCCTGAATGAAATTTTAGGAGTTCATCATGCTTATGAGGCTTGGGACCAGATCCACAAATTTTTCCAAGGTATGATGAGATCCAAAGCTCATCAGCTCAGATCTGAACTTCGAACCATTAAGAAAGGTGGTAGATCTGTTGCTGAGTACCTAAGACGTGTGAAATCTCTATGCGATGAACTTAAGGCCATCAAAAGCCCTATCTCGGTTGAAGAACAAACCGAGTTGATACTTGCTGGTCTTCCTTCTGACTTCAATGCTTTTGTTACTTCAGTTCGAGCTCGTGAGAATCCTTACACTCTCACTGACTTGAGAGTTGAGCTGATGTCTTATGAAATGATGCTTGCAAGACAACACGAATCTCTTCTCTCCGATTCTATTTCTGTAAATGTTGTGCAGAAGGTTCCTACTGATAAGAAAGATGCTTATGGTTCTGACTTCACACCTGGTAGGCCTCCTCTTGAGGCAGTTCAACTAAATCAGGACCAGAACACAAATAATCAAAGGTCCTATGGTACAAACACTGGTAATAATAGAGGGAGAGGAAGGTTCTTTGCTCGTGGTAACAGAGGAGGAAGAGGCAGAGGACGCACCAATGTGCAATGCCAACTTTGTTACAAGTTTGGTCATGGAGTTCAAACTTGTTGGTACAGGTTTGATGAAAACTTTGTACCTGATCTCTCTCCTCCTGAGACTCCTCAGTTTTTCACATCAACTCAGCCTTCTTTTCAAAGGTCTTACCAATATACTCGACCTCCAACTCAGAATCAACCACAAGTTTTGCTCACTACTGTTCCGTCTCAAGGTTCTACTCAACCAAACTGCAATATTGCTACACAGACACAAGGAAATGGTCTTTTGCCAACTCCCTCCAATATTCATGGCATAGAGTGGTATCCAGATTCGGGTGCTTCTCATCATGTCACTGCCAACTCTCACAATTTGTTACAGAGTACTCAACTCTCAGGTGCTGACCAAGTGTATATAGGGAATGGCCAAGGTTTGAAAGTGGATGCTATAGGTTCATCTTCCTTTTCTTCACCACTCAAACCACACACTCACTTACATCTTCACCACTTACTTCTTGTTCCTTCCATAACTAAAAATTTGATAAGTGTGAGTCAATTTGCCAAAGACAATGGTGTTTATTTTGAATTTCACCCGTTCACTTGTTGTGTCAAATCACAGGGATCTCATGAAGTACTTCTGGAGGGTACTCTTGGATCAGATGGTCTATATCAATTTCATGGAGTTCATCTTTCTCACAACTCCAGTCAGCAATCAAGTCAACCGTGTCCCTCCAACAGTGTTTTAAATTCTGTTTCTTGTAGTAGTTCTGTATCTCCTAGTGTTTCTTCCACTGATGTAATACCACAGTGCACAATAAATGTTGCCTCTGATGTTCAGAAACCAGTAGGATCAAACTTTTTGTACTCCCTTTGGCATTGTCGGTTGGGACATCCTCATGTTGATGCTCTCAACTCAGTTCTTAAATCTTGTAACATTCCTATTCCAAATAAAATAAATGTTGAGTTGTGTTCTGCTTGCTGTTTGGGGAAAATTCATCGGCTTCATTCATCTCCTTCTACTAAAATCTATGAAAAACCTTTTGACTTGGTTTTTAGTGACCTGTGGGGTCCAGCTCCAGTTAAGTCTACCTTAGGCTTTACCTATTACATATCATTTGTAGATGCTTATTCACGATACACTTGGATCTATCCTTTAAAGCAAAAGTCAGAAGCTTTAACAATCTTCACTCAATATCAAGCCCTTGTCTCAAATCAATTTCAATCCACTATCAAAGCTCTTCAAACTGATTGGGGAGGAGAATTTCGCCCCTTTCATCAACTTCTAAAACAGCTTGGTATAGCACATAGGATTATTTGTCCTCACACTCATCATCAAAATGGAATGGTTGAGAGAAAACATAGGCATATTGTAGAAACAGGTCTCACCTTACTCGCTCATGCATCTTTGCCTATTAAATTTTGGGATCATGCCTTCACTTCTGCTGTCTTTCTCATCAATAACTTACCTACAGCTGCCCTACACTT
This sequence comes from Gastrolobium villosum, assembly GCA_032173675.1. Lineage (NCBI taxonomy): Eukaryota > Viridiplantae > Streptophyta > Magnoliopsida > Fabales > Fabaceae > Gastrolobium > Gastrolobium villosum. Next base: position 423 of record JAVKPL010007768.1, on the reverse strand, counting down.
TGAAGTACCTTTCACCAAGTTATATCACACAGCACCTGATTACAAATCTCTCAAAGTTTTTGGTTGTGCATGCTTCCCTTTCTTAAGACCTTATAACAGTCACAAGTTGGATTTTAGAAGCAGTGAATGTATTTTTCTTGGGTATTCCCCTAATCATAAGGGTTACAAATGCCTTAATTCATCAGGCAGACTCTTTATTTCAAAGGATGTTCTGTTCAATGAAACTAAATTCCCATTCATCTTGGGCAAGCTCCAACTCTTCTTCTCCTTCTAGTGACTCTCCTATAACTGTCTCCAATCTCATTCCTTTATTATCCCCTACCATTATATCACCTCCTTTGTTGCACCGATCTCCCCTCAACTCCAGTAATTCTTCTCACCATACCTCACCATCACCACAGTGTACCTCTCCTCTTCCAGCAT